>ATSW01127645.1:0-11780 GCA_000444245.1 Botryllus schlosseri | reverse complement strand
CTGACAAAGTGCTGTTACGGCCCTGCTCATACCCATTTGCGGCAACTCTTTCATTCGCATTCCAGTAAGTCGGCACTAGAAACATGTGGTCGGTGTACATGTTGACGATGGCAATTTTCGGCCAAACTAGACCTGTGTCCGACTCTGTAATAAACAATAAACATTATATATTTATATGTAATCAGCGGATTTATTTTGGGCTGCGCACCATATTAACGGGAATATGCGGTCCACTCTGCAGGAGAATAGAGTAAAAGTTTATATATCAATACCAGAGAGCTGCCAGTTTTGTATGATGGTAATCGCATCTCGTAATACGGCATAGGCTTCATGGTGTCTCTTAAACAGAGGTGGTCAAAGTAGACAGGTACTCAAGTAGCAGTAAGATTAGGCTAACGCCGTGCATTTCTAGTCAATTTCAAGTTAAAGTAAAAGCGATTTTCAATACTTGTCATGTCAGTACTACTTGAAGCGAAAGTGGCGTATGAAGATTCAAGCGATTAGTTTCACGATGTAGCTTTAGTTGAGTCGCCGCAAACTTCTGGCAGCCGATCTAAGTTGCTAGTTTCAAAATTTCATTACCAACGCAAAACGTCTACTGTTACAAACTGATGCAATTTTCGAATATCTATTCAGTTACTTTGATACCGGGGAAATTTCATTCATTTTCGTGATGGAAATATATCCCGAAACTATCTAGCTAGGTCACAAAATCCAAAGTCTAAAAAGTTGTAACTTTTCCCAGAATACTGTCAAGTTGAAGTGTCAAAAAAGCATGACCGCTTGATCGAGTATAGTGGAAGTCAGTAACACCTCTTGAGTACTCCACAAAGTCGAAGTGCTTCTTTACTGACCACATCTACTCCTAAACAGCTCTATAGATATTAGAAGAGATGATTTGAAACCAGTCGTGAAATAATTATAATTTGCTAACAATAATGTGACGGGAGAACCCTGTTAGATTGCAATAAAAGGCTATAATCTTTAATCACCTTTCCAATCGATGTACTTGAATGCAACTGCATCAGAAACGTGACGAGGTACGTTAGGAGCAAACAACGTAGAAGCCGTCATAACATCTTCTCGGGACATCGGGNCAGCTAAAAGAACACATTGTGCGATTCACATGAGACCGCTTCATAACTCCTCTTATATTAAGATGCATTGGTATATCTGAGGGTTACCATACTTTCAGATCCCAAAAAGACCCTCTTTTCAAGTTTCAATAACATACATNAAGACGGGGAATTTCTACAGATAATTGTGATTCTATAGGTGAGTTGANCTTTGTTTTAGTCAACCTTCGCGACAGTTCCANAAAAACACAGTGTTCACGTGTAGTTGTGTCGGGTTGACCTTTCTTAGTCTTCGCTCTCAAATCGCCTAAACCACAGAGCAGANAAGGAGACATTTTGGCGTCCTCGGAGGAGATTTTACTTTTATTGCAAAAANAGGACAAATCCTAAAAGCGGACGTAATATGGTANNCCTAGTATATCANAGGCATACGAGAAAAACTAGGGCAAATCAAAATTTGCACCGTGCGATCACTAATGTTTGCCGAATAAGATAAATAAAGAAACTAAACCGCTGTTTTGCTATTGTGAGTGGCTTTGGGAGAAATAAGTGAAGCTAGTTTTTAGCGCTGTTGGGGCAAGAAAACATATGCCCATGTTATTCATTTCAAGCGAAAACTCTAAAAACATCTAGGCTTTCACTATTTTCACTGATTTACGACTATGAATCATAAATTATTGCCAATATTGCTATATCGCAGAATTATAGGTTGGTTAATGTCCAGGTTTCCCTTCGGGGCGAGCCGACATTGCCGATCCATGTATCGAAATCTTACCGTCAATAGCGATTGATAAGAAATCCGGCAAAGCGAATAAAAATCCGTCCATGCTGTTGTGTCCTATAAGTAGGTCTTTGTCTGCCGATTCTGTCCCAAGGTTAATTGGGTCATCCGTCAGAAAGTATCCGTCGACAACTGCGGCCCAGGCATTGCTTTTTGGCTCCTATTCAATAAACAGATTCTGTCAATATGTGTAGCGAAATCTTTGTCCGATTTCTGCATTAGTCGTACACGCATTATGCAAGGTTACCCAGGTATGAATAATTGGCTGACCCATCTCTGCATATAACCGGGCATATTTTTACGTGACAGAAAAAAAACATACATAATAATGCATGCACCATGGTCTCGCGAAAAAATCTTCGCCTTGTAAATTACTGATTCGCTACGCTGTCAATTTAATATTGAATTCTGTATAACCAATGTTTCTTCTCCTTGTGTGGATAATTTTGCATGTGACAGGGAGAATAGGCGTCAGGTCTGGTATTATTGTATCAACCGGGTTAGTAGATTTCTGTATTCTTGCTAATATTTTCAGTCAACTCAATGCTGCTGCCCAAACGTGTTTTTTCTGGATCTTCGGATATTCTTTAGGATTGGTCAGAACAAGTAAGGTCATTATTATGGTTCAATTTGAGGATATTTTCTAACAAATAAAAAATCTCAATGTCGAATCACCTTCCAGTCATTGTAGAGCCCTGCCTTCGTAATGGCGTCCACGGGCTTGTTCTGTAGGCATTTGACAAGCAGCCTGTTGCTGTCAATTGGACATCCCAGACTCTGCGCAAGACGGCGAGCAGGTTGCAACGGCTCATACGATATACTCCAAGCCGCTGGTATCGATCCGCTCTCCGCTATTCCCCGCAGAAATAGGTCCTGACTCAACGGCGATACCATATGCATTGTAACTGAACCCGCTCCAGCTGACTCTCCTGTGATGTTCAGATAAGATGGCGTGTTCACAAATAGGCGCATTTCACATTTGATATCTTGCAAGCTGCTTTACCAAATATCGTTACTCTATCAGGGTCTCCTCCAAACGCAAATATATTTTCTTTAACCCACTTCAGGGCTTCAACCTGATCCAAAAGACCTGCGTTTCCTGGAGCGTTGTCATCAAGAGTGCTCAGAAATCCTGCAAATATTCATATTTGAATAAAAGTTCCATGTTTTTTTATTTGTTTTTACCTAATGGCCCCAATCTATAATTGATAGTAACCCCAATGACTTTTCCTTGGTTGCTGATGCGTTCCATGTCATAGTAGAATCGTAACCCTGTCCCTCTGCCCCATACAAATGCGCCGCCGTGAAACCATACCATAACNGGTAATTGTTGGTCCCGTGCAGCTGNANCACAAATAACGGTCAGGTTGCTATANGGTTCGTACTAGGTTTGTAACACGGGACATTGAAAGTTGCCAAAACTATATTGAATTTACAATAATGCTGTCAAATNACGATGCCAATNTTTACACAAATNGTTCTCAATATCCATCNTTAGTTGTTAGCNCCCAATGTGTCTTCATAGCCTTGCATGAATATCTTGTAACATTACAGGTGAAATTTCATGGATTGTTTATTACAAATCGGTATAGTCTAAGATTGAGTTCCCCATCCTAAGAGGAATTCCCAAGTATACGGGTAATTTAACAACCCTAAGGTCGGATTCGGTGATAGGAAGTCCTACATGAAAAATATGTATATCCTGCAGCAGGGGATCCCAAAAAGCAGTCATTTTACCATCAATCCCTCCTGGCACGTAAATGTTCAGAAACAGACAGTCTTCGGTTCCGTAAGATCCGTTGCGAACGAAATTAAACACGGGACACCCGTTTAGCCATTCAGTTAGTGATCGGTTTCCAGTTGCATCAAATACCCCCTCCCAACCGGTATGCGGCTCGGGTCTTTTAAATCTAAGACAGAAATAGTTTCGTTGATGCATGATTACACTTGCCGTGNTCNGCATATAAGTGCATACTGTTGCAATGAATACTTATCGAAAACAAGTGTCACCTGAGAAATCCTAGTGGCGGTTTTGCNAACGGAATTCGTAGAAATCTATCTAAAATGTAGTCTTTCTCTACGATGCGTACTCCGCGCACTAGACCTTTTTGAGTTGTCACAATCGGTTCGTACGGTTGGTCGGGCGTTGATACGGTCTCGTTGGTGACAGGAATCGAAATTGAATCCTGAAATAGAGGAGATTACACAAACAAACTTACGATAGCTCTTTAGCGAAAATGCAGTACTGGCGGAGGGTCGCAGCCCTGAATTTCGCAATGGAAGAGATTCAGTTCCGGTTAGTTTGATTAATGGGAAATAGAGTTCTGTTATGTAATCCATATCTTGTTTGCATACATTCAGTCGTCTTAGCTGCCACAACTTACATTGTGCTATACGACATATATACCTGATAAATCATTTAATCGCTGAACCAAAAGTTTGTTTCTGCTGCGGCACCCTCTGTTGATTATGTCGCAATGTTGTGGTGTTATGATTATAGATGAAAATGTCCATAGAATGATTGATTGATTGATTGATCGTTCAGTAATTCAGTTGAGTGAAAATAAAGACTCTCTATCTCTCTCNGAAAGTAAGGCAACATCAATGACAATGATGTTTCTCGGGCTTNATGTTTGNGCTCATCTTTATTTTGCTATCCGTGTATTTTCCTACACACTATGATAATTTTTTTTGGTGGAATTTCNATTATGAAAATACATACGTCGTATCCATTCCCTTCTNCATATAATCTAAGTTCGCGGTTCCAAAATGCAACTTGATTGGATTGTAAGTGATCCTGAACAAAAGCTGTTGTGTTCTCGGTCGTATTCCCATCTCCAAATTGCATGTAACTTTGAGACGGCCATTTGTACTCCGGCCATTCGANANCAGTGTTATCATTCGTAGGGTTCCTGAGAACACAGTACATCACGAAGAAATCGCTCGATCGGTTGGACTATAAATAAAATGACANGATTATAACAAGAAGTTACCCGGTTTTCGCAAAGTTTGTCCAGTAGGTCATCATCTCAATGCTAATTTGCCGATCTGCGTTTGTCACACCAGGTAGGATGAGTGGCTGTCCTAATACGTACGCGAGGTCGTCATTGTGCGAAGCACCGTACACAATGTCAGCGGACGGGTAAGCTACACGAAATCAAAAAGTATTCTTATTCTGGCTATTTTTACATGCGGAATTTTATGCACTGCAATCGTTGATTGTGATACAAATATTCGTAATATGACTGTATACATCTGGTCATGGTTTCTTGAACGGCTTGCAANTGTNTTAGTGATAGAAGTCGTTACATGACAATGTGTAAATCTTNTAAAGATTTGAACGATACCGGTACTCACCTAGACNAGCGTCAACCATCCNCTGGCTGGGTTTATGCGCAAAAAGATAGTAGTACGCTGTTGAGTTGAGGAATGTGTTGGAGGATGCAACGTGCGTCATGTTGATCGTTGGGGCGAGGTACNGAAAGTCTCTACTGACGTCGAATGAAAGGTATTGCCAATCCAAGGCGCTGTATCCCGACGTAGGCTGGGTTGCTTGGTCAATGTAATTGAATAGGACCGCTTCGGCCATCTAGCGTATGAAAATATATGGCTTTAGGCTTTAATGTTTCAAATTGCTCAATGCCTCATGATTTTTGAGTATTGTAAAACGATACCTCGAGTCAAGCGAAACGCCAAATACTTCATTTGTCCGTATCAGACTGGAAAAGTTATCTACTCCTCAGTTAACTGATATAAACGCTGGAAACTTGATATGAAAGCAATACTGCTAAATTGAAAGAGGTCATTCGGGTGGTTGGTTGTATTTACACNNTANNTTGCCGACCCTTGATGTATGCNATACATTTCAGTTTTCATTNTATAGTAATGTGATATAATACAATTAAGACAGGACTCTATTCAATGCTCTTTCCTCTTGAGAATTGCTTGCATACTACAGCGTCCAGCATTAGCGTAACTAGTCTACCTGTATCAAGTTCTCAACATCAACTGTTTACTCATTCAACAAATNTTTATATATACTTTGCTACAATACNAATTCTTCGGATTACAGGTTAAACATGTGGTACAATATGCGATATTTTGGTGCATGACTCGGTCGTGATTCAACTATAGTGCAGACATCAGAAATCCATGCAACTGCGTATCGGTCAAGGGCGACTTGCAAGAAGCCACGAAGAATATGCGCGCNGTTTCTCTGCTCTGTACCTGTAATAACTATTTCGCTACAAAGCATCTATATCTCAGTAAATCCATATTTTGACCCGGGTAATGACGTTCTGGCGAGAGGTAAATTAAAAATGTAGGGTCACGGTTCATAGAGTCCCTCAAGTNTATTATCATTTTTATTAATCATTTGATTTAAAAACAACTACGTTCCAACTACGTTAACTATTATCCAATATAGTGTGTAATACNCGTCGANGGTCGTGTTGCTGTTGGCCCCAACTAAACACCGAGAAAGACATATGAACGCCGAGTCTCCTTCATATATGTTACACAAACAGATGTAAATCGCGCCTGTGTATAAATTTACGGTGAAATTTTTTNATATATGTACTATGAGAACTCAAGGNGAATGTCGTCTTGCAGACGCACATCCGTCTAATCGTATGTNAGAAATAAATATTTAGCTGTGGTTTGTAGAAGCTTGTCGCGTGGTACCTTTTCAGAATCTTCGAAATGCTCACTTAGCAGCGTGCCGNCGTAATTGAGGAATCCATCTTGATTTTGGATATCTTTGATCAGATCGTAGTCTTGCGCAGTCTCGAAGTCGGTCACTCCGAGAAGATACTCGTACCTGCAAATCGTNGTTAGGTCACTATTATTGTAGCTGAGGGGCATCGTTGCCNATANTATCGTGTGAGCCANAATTATCATTAACTGGGGAAATGTCTGTTCAAGAAAATTGTTTCGCTCCAGTTCAGAGGAACGACACATTACNNNGCTTTTGGTCAGAGTATATTCAGCTGCGTAAAGTTGGGAGATTCAGCAGTTCAGACATGCANCATATTCGTCTCTGATATCAACAACACTTGTGAACGATTTACTGATCTCGTCCGTCGACGATTACGAGTATTGTGGCTCATAGAGGCAATAACAACTTGTTACAAACGCCGGGCTCTCGCTAACCTTTGGCTTAGATGTGATATCAGGGTTTGATCCGAGACCATCACATCTGGAATATCTGGAATGTAAGAGCCGTCTACCGTTGGAACAAACGGCCAATCCACTCCTTCGGGTCTTTCGCGCTGCATCCTAACAATGTCCTGAACAATAAATACTCGGGTGAATGCAATCCATCAGTAAATTCTCATTTTTAAGATGCCCTCTCGTTTCGACTTAAATAAAACCGCAGGAAGCTGTGATCACAAGTATATAGTCCTTCACTCCGATATTGAGGAGATTATGTTTTTCGCGTATCTTGTCGACTTTCGGCTTTCCAATAGGTGTTGCGTGCGACTTGGGCATTTGTTCTTCTATAGTTTGGAAACCCATACATATGTTTGATTATATTGAGTATTATCCTAGTGTTGCATCTAATATCCAAGGCCGTTTGCACCGATTGTATTTATGGAATAGGATGTCGGCTTAGATTACATCAAATTACGCTTTTCGATTACACCACCTACATAGATAATGTTCGTTGGCGCCACAGATTCTCATCAAAGACCAGGCATACAGTTGAGATTATCGTCGCGGAGTTATTTTTATTATTGTTATTATAATAATGTAACGCAAGGAATCGCAGAAAGGGTGATTCGTGTGTTCATTTCGACTACAGTATCCCCTTTTAAATTGAAATGAAATCACACAACTAGAGCGTGTTCATCAGCATTCGATCCCATAAGTATGCTCATGATTGCTATTACAGCGATGGGGTTTATTCAGAAATACTAGTTATGGGTTCAATGACGATCAAATAGCTTGGTTTACCGATAAATCCGACAACTAGTAATCCTCAGCGATATGTGTATTGATCGTAAGGCGATGATATACTCACGTCTACGTCAGCCGATCGCAAGCATTCCAATCCTAGAGCAGTAGAATATGAAGGACATCCGACATTGTCAATCAACTGCATTGCGTAATATCTCGGAGACGTTTGAAATCCCCACCGGCAAAACGGACTCCCACTCTGACCAATCACCCTTAAAAGCAAATCGAATATGTTAGCATATTTCGCAGTTCTGCAAGAGTCTATAGCGCTTATGTAGGATTGTAGACCTAAATTAAACTTTGTACCTATGAAAGAGTTTTCTATCGCCATGATTCTGTGGTGAGAGAGCATGTAACATTGTTGAAACCCCACCCGCACCGGAGCCGAATATGGTAACACGATCCGGGTCGCCTTGAAAGTTATATATATTGTCCTGCACCCATTCCAACACAGCCTTTTGGTCAAGCAATCCGTAGTTCCCGGTGGCTTGATTGTCGCCTGTGTAATGTTAACGGTGTACAAATTGGTTGCATTGGAATTTTCATGACGGTCAGTCCGTGAATTGTGGTATTGATCAGGTTTGCTGACCGAATTATGTCAGTCCGTCTGCACGGCCCTATTTGCTTATATAATTACTAAAGTGGTCGCGTAAAACACCTCCGTTTGTAGCTGATCACTCGCGATTTAACAACTGCTACAGCTACAGAGACGGTATTATGCGTTTGTGGTGGGCCCCCCCATAGGGTGATAAACTGAAGTTATGGGGGGAGGTTCGTCCCCCAGACCCCCCACCACAGGTTATACGTTTTTTCCGCTACTTATCAGCGAAATTATGGTACTCTTTAATGAGTCAGCTTATATCGCCAAAACGGGCGAAGTGCGAAAATTTTCTATAACTCATGATCAAATCGGTCAATATGATCGGGTATTGCATATATACTGCTATCAATTTTTTTTATCCTCTCTCTTCTCAAGTAATCAGATTTACCGGTACAGCTGAGTGCGGTGTCTTGCAAAAGCTAGGGCCCGTAAATAATAATTAAACATCTTCGGGTGGACCGTTGGTATACCGACTTCGTTGCATGGTGTTATTTCGTGACCTCCTATCACGGTGTCAAAAGATCAACAGATGAAAAGATATTGAAATCGCCCAAACGTACTAAACTATAAAAGATGCACACGATTTCAATTTGTTATTTCTTCACTGGAAAATAATTCCCCCTATGCGGGATGACATTTGTCTTGTGGGGTTCAGATTGCCGGGACAGGAACACTCGACGCCAGCTATTTAGGATAGGGTTACCATATTTCTGTGACCCAAATTCCGGGAACTCTTTAGCGCCTACTAGTGGATTTCAAAATGAGTTATGACGTCACAGTAGCAAAGCTTTGCTCATAGACCAGAGATGGTCACGATCTGGTTCAGGAGCATGTGGCTGTGTGTTGTGTAACCGGGACCGATACCACATTTGTCAGCCCCTTTCCGGCCAAATAAACAATGATTTTGGGCCCACCATAGAGTAATCGATGCAACTTCTTAGGAAGGGGGCGTTGCTATATGAATCCGGTTTCTATATGCATCTGGTTGTTAAATTTTTTCAATGAAGTCTGTCAATAATATTGGTTGTTCCATATATTACTATATAGTTACTACTCTCCGCCCACATGATCAGAGTTAGCGGTAGAGCTGTTGGAGGATGATGAGTTCGAAAATAAAGAGAGCGTAATTGCATATCGTTAAGTCATGTTCATGTCCCACCGATAAGATTACTTTTCAGCCTTATGCCGGTGCGCACCATGGAGCATTATAAACACCCCACATCCAGTGGTTTCCAACCTTTTATGGTCGCGAGTCCATCTCCAATTTGAAAATGTTTCGTGGCCCACATCAAAAGTTGACGAGCTGATTGCTGAAAGAAGTCAGCACCTTTGCCCAGACTAACTCACGGGCCGATTACGTTCAACATATTCGCGAACCCCAGAATAAAGGCAAACGCCCCCCATGTTTGGAACCACTATCTTTGAATAAAGCATTTAAACGGCCTTAGCGATCTCTAGGGATATACCGTTCTCCTATAATTGCGATTACAATTAGGCTTATTCCAGTAAATGAACGGTGCTTTTATTTATATTTCAATGCAGTTTTTGCGAGGGTGGTAGTCCCCATATTAAAACCAATCAATGTGATAGTAAATCGCGCGCAGCGCGAAGAAAAATATCATGCATGAGCATGAATATTCCAAAAAATAATGTTTTTTTGTTGATTTACGAAAGAAATTATGAGCTTACGTCAAGTCTTCAAAATTCCGGACATTTGACATATTTTAGAAATTTCTCCCGGACGCTAGTTTGAACAGTGAAATTCCGTACATGTCCGGGAAATTCCGGACGTATGGTAACCCTAATTTAGGAGAATTAAACATATGTGCATAATTGTATATATGTCGAAGTTTTCGGTCAGCATAAGGGCAGTTCTTTTCGGCCAAGGTTTTCCCGCTGCCGATCGTTCTGGAACACTTCCCGGAGTCGCATGTTCCATGGCCTAAAACCTAGTATGTCAAAATGCCCATTTTTATAAATCAAGCGTATATATTTTTGTTAGGGGAAGGGTACCTAATAACAAGAAACATGGCAACAGTAAAACGCGTCTAACGCGAAAATTTTTGAAAAAGTTGCATAAATTTTAAAAAACAACCTCTATAATTTATTTTAATTCATGAAATAATTTCGGGCCCACTTCGAGCTCCCCCCCCCAATTGGGGGGTTTGGGGTGCGGCAGTTACGATCCTGGTTGTACATCAGATTCAAGATAATTTGGTATATATTCTACCATGCCAATTTCATTGGACTTTGTGTCCATGCTGACTGTTGATCACGATTTTACGGAAATGTCATTGTGTACCATGTTTCGTATGGTGCGTTACCGCCAGTCGAGGATTGCAGGCTTCCACTAACGAATGTTAACATTCGATACTTCCACTGCGGAATATGGTATCGACATTATAATTCACGGTGACAAATTAACTGTTAGTCGCTAGGAGCGAATCAGTACTCGAGAATATCTCTCACTACTCGACTGGAATCATTTTGCCCAACCATATTTGAGTCTTTCAACTGTAACTTAACAAATTTGAGACCACGTCATGTTTAGAGCGGAGTGCTTCTTTAAAATAACATTGCGGGCAGCGTTGAGCCCCACGAGTTTTACACGTCTGCGACACAGTGTTGGGATGACTCGAGTCACCTTTTTCGTATGACTTGACTTGACTCGAGTCACTTTGCCAAAATTACTTGACTTGACATGACTCGGCGTATCAGAAATGTGGATTGACTTGTGACTCAGAGCAAAATTCTCGAGTCAATTTCAAGTCATCAAGTAATCGGTGTCGATAAAAATCACGGTATCTTGCATATGTTCGGATCGTTCGCGAAACGCTGGTGTAACCCGTGTGAGCGACCAATCATTCAATGAACGCGCGTTTCACTGAGCCTCAATTGTTCTCTCACAAATATATTGACCGAACGAAGTGATCGAAGCTTACAGGTCACGTTGACGTAAACTAGTCGTAGAGTAGAGTAATAAAATAGCAAAATTTATGTTCTCTGTTCTTACTTTTACCAAACATCTTGTTTTCTTGAAATTGAATTCGAATATAGTTTATATAATCCTCAACCATTGGCACAGGCTAGAATTGTATCATGTCAATTTATAAATGGGTAATTTCTTGCATCTTATCAATTCGTTTCTCTATTCTACATTTTAGCTAGTAACTATACACTGAAGCTATGCAATTACTTACGTAGTTTCGAAGTTCTACGTATATGTGAGCGATACAGCGCCTTCTTGCTTGTATATTCAACTCTATATTCGTCCATTGGTTCGGAATCAATGACCACTCAATCTGTATTTCAACAGCTAGCAAAATTCAATGACGTAATCATGCCTCACATACGCGAAAAGGCA
>ATSW01127630.1:0-20274 GCA_000444245.1 Botryllus schlosseri | reverse complement strand
ACTCAGCGCGGAGTGAACGTTATGAAGCTGCACCCTCTGTTAGAGGTAGTGTCTCTGGTTTTATCACTCCTGTCGCTGTCTTCCTTGAGAACATGTTGTATATGTTTTAGTGAGATGCTGTATCCATCAAAGACCACAATGAAATTCTGAAAGGAACGGCCCAGATGCCTACTGCACGTAGCTTGGGTAATTGTTGGCAATTCCCTGTCATGTCTGACGTTGACCCCACTTCATGTACAGAAGCCATCAATTATGAGGGTCCAGCATGGTTGATTAGTCAAATCAAGTGGTTCAGTTAAGGCCTACAAGGTTGTATTCGAACATTTTGCCTTGGTAGCCTTGTTCATCTTCTGATTTTTGTTGCTGAACAGGGACAGCAGGAAAGGAGTGAACTTATACTGTAAGCTTGTCGCAACATCCATAACCCGCTAAGTGAAAATGATCAGTCGGTTGAACAACTTCAATGAGTCAATGTGAATGTTTTACTAGTAAACCTTAGGACATTTTCTTTGCGATGACAGGGCTTTTGCCCAGGGTTGTAACCAACTCATAAGGCTCTGAGTCACAAGTCAATCTCAACTTTATAGTTTTGACTCGAGTCAAGTCGATTCATTTTCAATTCACCACCGAGTCAAGCCCGAGTCCAAGTCAGCGAGCAGAGGGTTGAGTCCGAGTCATGGTATTATGGCTCGAGTACGAGTTCAAATCATTGTGTTGATACTGCTCAGTTTCCAGTTAAAGCCATGTTAAATCCCCTTTTTTATAACTCTGTTTGGTGATATCGAATGGTTCGCATTTATAATATACTAGTTTTCCTCACTTTTAACAGTTTCTGGTCGCATTTTCAAGTACAAGTACTATTAGACCAAATCCCAATAGTTTGGTTACTTTACTATTCTTCGAAATTACCATAAAATGCAGGGTTGTAATGACTCGAGTCATGACTCGACTCGAGTCCGACTCGAGTCACGATTTTCTGATGACTCGACTTGACTCGAGTAATTTTTTCAAAATACGGAAATGACTCGACTCGACTCGAGTCAATCTGTGTATTGACTCGACTTGGACTCGAGTCATTGCGCATGACTCGGACCAAGTCATTGACTCGAGACTCNGACGNCCAAGANCGACATTTNATTGTAATTTCGAAGAATTGTGAAGTAACCATCCTACTGGGATTTCGACTGATTGGTACTGGTACTTGAAAATGCGACCAGAAACTNCTAAAAGGNNGGAAAATTAGTATATTATAAATGCGAAACATTCAATATCACCAAACATAGTTATATAAAGTGTGTTNAACAAGACTTNAACTGGAAACTGAGCAGTCAACATAATGACTTGGACTCGGACTCGAGTCATGATACCATGACTCGGACTTGACCCTCTGCTCGATGACTTGGACTCGGACTTGACTCGCTGGTGAATTGAAAATGACTCGACTTGACTCGAGTCAAAACAATAAAAGTGAAATTGACTTGTGACTCGGAGCCTTGTGACTTGGTTACAACCCTGATAAAATGTTGGTCTTGGCCGTCTGAGTCTCGAGTCATATGACTTGGTTCGAGTCATGCGCAATGACTCGAGAAGTCGAGTCAATACACAGATCCGTATTTTTAGAAAATGACTCGAGTCAAGTCGAGTCATAAAAAATCGGGACTCGAGTCATTAAAACCCTGCTTTCACCTTTGACATGACAACCATGGTCGGCGTCACTGACTTTTCATCCAGGTTGATCTGCATGGCCATGGCCAATGGCCATCCTAAATTCAGCTGCTCCATCAGTATTTCGACTACGTCATCAACCGTATACTTGTGAATCCAGTTGAGAAATACATGAGCAACCCATTTTATCCATTTACTTCTCGTACGACCAGAACTTCTCTCGCCTCTCGTCGAGTTCGTCCTGGCCAGCAATGTTTTGATTTGAACAAATTTTCTTCAAGGTACACGATTTGCGACAGGTAATACGACATTTCTGTCGTGGCGCACCAGACCGATAAGGTGACAAGCGCCACAATGTCCCTTTTTTCAAAATTAATAATAATAATAATAATCCATTTACTTGTCATATCGTAGTTTAGCAGTCCATAACATCATACTTTGAGTTCTAATTAGTATCAGTTCTTTTGTCTGGAGAACATACATGTTTAAGTAGAATTTCCGGAAATAAAGCTACACAATATGGCATTTTTACGATCCACCATGATTTTTATTACCGTTTAGTAATCGCGCAAAGTGTTTACGCTGTATCTGATACAACTTCTCCGTATTGCTCTTGGCCTAAACTACGGGGCTTATACTATAGGGGAGGGTGCCATACCATGATATTTTCTGAAACGTGCTGTTCAAGTAAACAGAGGATTAGTATCGCATTTCCATACCAATATCATCATTTTCATCCCATACTGCGGCCGAACGCTTATGCTGTCGAAAATTGGATACCTCCAGGTATGCATCAATATGAGAATCAAGCTCTGCAGCTTTAGCATAGCTGAATTTGCAGCTTTTGGCAATCAATGCGAACGAATTACGATCGTTTTTGCAACTACTTACTTACTTGAGCAGATTTGAAGTCAGTCAGTTCTACTTCTACTTCAAGTAATTTTTGGTTGCTGATGGAAGAAGTACTTCTACTCGTACTTGGGTAAAAAAATTCATCGCTACTTCTACTTAAGTAGCTTTCTTGACTACTTTGGCCTCCTCTGGAACAGTCCCAGAGATTGGCATTGGTTAATTTCGAGGCTTTTTGTTAGCGTTTTGCATGATTAAACGCCAGTTCTAAATACAAAAAGCTTCACATTTTTGGGGGTTTCTGCATTTGCCGTTATATTTTACTATAAACTGGAGTCGATCGAAGTGATCAGCGTTGCTACTCAAGTAACGCCTTATATTTCTACTCAATTACGAGTAGAAGTAGTCATGTCAAAACTACTTCAAGTGAAAGACGAAATGAAAGGTCTCCGGATTACTAAAAGTCAGTAAATATCGAAGTATATTTGGTCCTGGGAGGGTGGTCGCATACTTTCAACAGTTAGTCGGAGGTGGCTACATACGAAATCTCAAGATGTATCGCCGCATATAACGCAAAATGACTATAATGACACCACCAATGGGTAGAATCTTCGAAAAAATATACACAGTTACCGTGATTCAGAGGCTATTTTACGCGTTTTTTATGAAAATTTAACTAATGATAGTGGTGCAATATTATCCCTGAACTACTTTCTACTTTACAAAAACCAAATTGTAAAAGTAATTAGTTCATCCAGAATACTGTTCAGGTTGATGTTGAAGTAGTGGTAAAACATTACCACTTCAGTAAATACTGCAAATAGCCAAAATCTACCCCGAAAAAGTAGAAATATTAAACATATATAATACCTCAAAATCGCGACGTGATGGAGCAAAAATAACGTCAGATTCGTATTCAGCGCCCCCAAATTATGTATACCGGTAATTGACCCAGATAAGTCCCGGCGCAAAAATCGTGTAGACCAGTGTTATCAGTAGCAGGGGCGGGCAACATACGGCCCGTGGGCCGGATCCGGCCTTCGACGGGACTTTGAACGGCCCGCAGAGAATTTCTACCCTGAAAGTATTGACTAATTGCATCCGTCACAGTATGTATACAAGTTTGCCTGGGAAAGATGGCCATGAAACTACTTGTTCTTTTTGGGACCACATAGGTTACATTACATTAGGCTGTTGTTTGTGGAATTCATGGTGTTTGTCGACTACTGTGGTCATGTAGTCATTCACACCAGGCCAATTTTTTCATGTCTATTCTATATCTCCCTACTTGTGGCACGACGGCCCACTTCTAAGCTTTTATAAGACACCGCTGACGCGAATGAGATGAAAAGGAGGAGCCTAGATAAACTGGGAGTACATTATAGGTTAATAAATTCATTATTTACTGTTTTTGGTCTCTGTGCTTCAAACTTAAAGTTTGCATTAATTACAATTTATTCCCTGTATGGGTGGATAAATACGCGATTAATGTATCGATTCTGTAATCCGGCCCGCCAAGAACTTCATTTTTCCGTATCAGGCCCGCCGACCAGAGACGTTGCCCGCCCCTGATCTGTATGATAGTATGCAGTAACGATCAGGCCTGAAACTTGGTCCTTCACTAGCGAAAATTGCGCTCGGTGAGGGGTATCGGCACGCATGATTAATTTTGGCATTTCAGGAACCAGATGTCAAGAATGAGGCATTTTGAAAATATAGATTTTATGAAAGTTTTTGAGAAAAATGTCAGCCAAAATTGAAAGGAGTTTGTATGAAACAACTGTGTGACGCAGAATTCCTAAAGTGAGGTCGGTGAACCCTCGGGGGCCGCGGACAACGTTCCAAGGGTTTCATGAAAATGAAATGAAAATCTTCGCTGTCGAGGCCATAAAGTTGAGTAATTGAATCTAGATTCTAGATTTACGGCGAATCTGGGGATTGAACAAGCCAGCGATGAGGTAGTAGATGCTCCTTGACCCTAACACAGGGGTCACCAACACGCGGGCCGCATGCGGCCCGCGGCTCGATTTGGAAAAATTTTGGAAGAACGCTCAGCGAACCATTTCGAAATGCCGAAACTGATTTCAGTTTAAACATATTGTTGTTGTTGTTCAAAGTAAGCCATTCTACTGTGCCCAATATCACTGTTCCTTCGGTTCGGCATGGTAATATCATTCTATGCTGGAGGAATAATTTGCTGATCTGAATGCGCATAATACCTTGGCGTGTAATGGCCAACCACTGCCAAGACCGGGAGGCTTGATAAACGACTTCGGGCTCTACAAGAGACCATGCTTTACGAGTAGATAGTTTTCCAGCAAATAGGCTACCTTGCCTATAACTAACCCCAATATCGATTCTTTAATCCTGGGGCGGCCAATCTACGGCAGTAGAAGAAAAATTATGCGGTCGTCGACACTCAATTCAATTAGGATGTGTTGGCGGCTGTCAATATTATGCGAATTTAATTTACGAATTGACTTCCTAATTAATGAGAGATTTGAAATATTCTTGAAATTTTATTCGCGCTGCTCTCGCGACAATGCGAGTTCATTTTTCATATTATTATAGCAGTGTCCATTGTAATCTGAGCCCCACCGTACAGATGCGAACAGCAGCGAAAAATTATGCGTCCCATAAAGAAATACCAATTTTTGATCGTGTTCTCCTCATCCCGAATTATTATTTTTTCTTCTGGTAGGCCTGCGTTTCGGCGAATCCAATATATTTCCACTATAACGACAATTCTAATGGGAGGTCAAGAAATACCTGCATGCAACATAGGAGACTAATGAGAATTGACCCACGCAAAGATGCACCACAGCAATAGTAACTTCTAAGTTTTTGAAGACACCCCCTGCATAAACTCTACCGGTGAATCTGATCACATGGGCCGAGAAAGGATGAATTTTTGATAGTAATATGTGAAACAATACTAATAATACATTGACGAAATCCATTCATGAACATGAAAAAATTTTCGCGCTTTCCGCGGCTACAGTATACGAATCCCTGTTGCTCATCTTCACAACATGACTATATTCACGATCTCGGTGCCCATAGTAAGCCGATATGAGTAAATAGATTTGTCCGGAGTGTACCAGCAATGGACATGATGGTGAGTTTAATGTAGATATTTGGCCCCAGCTTGTTTATTACCACTATGCACCGGAATGCGGCCGCGGGCTACACGAGTAATCGAAATGCGACCGTGAATAGCAAAATGGTGGGCCACCCCTGTTTTGGTTACTACACAGAGTGTTGTCAGGTATCGTGCGCAGCTCATAGTTCAAAATATAATGAAATTGATGAGCATGATATTTTTTTTGTATTTGTGTTTGTTCAATAAAATATTATTCATTTTGTGGTGACTATGCCCATCGCCCATATAAGAGAGCACAGCATTGTACTTACGTAAAGTTATCACACGTGATTGATAAGCTGTTTTGGCTATGTTAATCTCGATATCGAAGTCATGCGGCCCGCGGCCTCTAGGAATTTGGAAAAGTGGCCCGCGACCAATTTTGAGTTGGCGACACCTGCCCTAACACAAGGGTTTTCGTCAGTAATCAGCATATTTTGGAATTCATGAATGAGAGCTGTAATTTTGGATTAAGGTCAATTAATAGACATTTTCCTACTGCCATTGCTCGTGCATTTTGCTACATCATGTAGCCGCCACGCGTAACTAATGCTGCATTTAGTTCAATGTTTGTATGTAATTTCATTCATTTTTTACCTTGCTGTTGAAAAATATCGGCGTGGTTCAATCACTGACAGACTTCGTTAAGTTGGACAATGAAAGATCATCTCATCAATGAACATACTCAGTGCAAAAGGTCCTGGTCTCCAAGATAAGCACCACCTCTCCCCATAAATTCCTATTACGTATAAACACATTCAGTCCTTTCCTGGATTTTTCTTTGCCTGGAGGATATTTAATATTCATATGTTATATTGAACATTAAAGCCACTGATGATTTTTAACCATTGGTTAGGTCAGAGGTCTCCAACTCAATAGTGCTCGCGGGCCAATTTACTACTTTCTGATGGCGCCGTGGGCCGCAGCACCAATTATAGGGGAATTCAATGTATTTCCAAGTAGGCCTTATTTGACGGGACCTTGCAGACTGACATTCCACACGCATCTTCAAAATGTGATTTACTATTGTGAATTCACGCAGGAAAAAAATCACATTTGTTGCTGTATATTTATTTGTAGACACCGTGCGAGAGTACAAATGCATCAGGACATCGTAAAAGCTGTCGCGGTATAATTTTGCAGCTAGTGGACATTTGTCGTTTTACAATTATAGGTGGAATATTTTAGAGTTTTACGAAGATTGATCTGATATCAAAGCATTGGAGCAGTACAGCCTAATCCGGGTTTCGGGCATACTCCTGATAACAAGGCTATTGATCATGTCATTATCTAAGTCAAATTAAATCAGCGTTAAATCTACCTTCGAATATTGGAACAGATCTATAACAACTTGAATATAATGATTACTGTGCCATAGCAATAGAAATGTCCAATCTCCAAAGTATTCATTGATCTTCCACTGCGTGGTAGCTTTCGAGAGTGCTGATGTAATAGTGAAGTTTGGTGAGCAGTTTCATGCGGCTGGAGTAGTTTTGGGGCGAATTTCCAGTTTTCAAATAAAAAAAGATATCTGGTACTTAAATATTGTCGAATACTTCGAAATCCAAAATACCGTCGCGGGCCGCACAAAATGATCACGCGGGCCGCGTGTTTGAAACCTCTGGGTTAGGCAGTGAAGGCTGTTTCCGAAACGTGTCACCATTTTGAATTGTAATCTTAATGTTGTATTATGATCTCTATGAATCAGTGTTGGAATCAAGCAGTGTTGGGATGACTCGAGTCATGACTTGACTCGAGTCACTTTGCTAAGATGACTTGACTTGACTCGGTCTATTAGAAATGCGGATTGACTCGTGACTCGGAGCAACATTCACGAGTCAATTTGAAGTCATCAAATAATCGGTGTCGATAACAATCACTGTATCTTGCATATGTTCGGATTGTTCGCGAAACGCTGGTGTAACCCGTGAGAGCGACCAATCATTCAATGATGGTGTGTTTTAGTGGGTCTCCATTGCTCTCTCACAAATAAATTAACCACAAACGAAGTGATCGAAGCTTACAGCTTACGTTATCGTAAACTATAGTAGTAAAGTAATTTAGTAGCAAAATATCTATTTCTGTTCTCACCTTAACCAAACTTTTTGTTTTATTGAAATTGAGTTCGAACACAATTTATATACTCCTCAACAATTGGCGCAGGCTCGAATTGTATCACATCAATATGTAAATGAGAAATGTGATGCATCTTTGCAATTCGTCTCTTCATTCTGAATTCTCTATTTTGGCTGGTAACTATAAACTGCGGCTACTCAATTACGTAGTTCAACAGTTCTACGTATTATGTGAACGATGCAGCGCCTTCTTGCATGTATATTCAACTCTATATTCGTTCATCGTTTCAGAATCAATGACCACTCAATCTGTATTTGATACAGCTAACAAAATGCAACCTCCGGCTCAAATCATTTCTCTGTGTAGCCTACTGTACAGCCCGCATTTCATATTTGAGAAGTCTCTTACTCAACAGTCATAACTAAGATTGCATTTAAAACAAAAATCAATTTAAAACAAACATGTTTGAAATATTTTTTATTGTTTTTTTGTTTTTGTTTTTTTAAGCCAAGCGTAATCGTGGATTGTCATTGACAATTGAAAATATAGGGTAAATATAGCTCCTTTGACGAAATATCTACGTACTATAGCTGATGAACCGACTCTTTCTAGGGTTCCAACCATCCCATATCGTAAACGTCGGCTATATCGGATGGTTTATTATTATTATTATTATTAATTGTGAAAATGGGACATTGCGGCGCTTATCACCTTATCGGTCTGGTGCGCCACGACAAAAATTTCGTATTGCATGTCGCAAATCGTGTGCTCAGAAAGAAAATTGCCTAAATCAACACATTGCTGGCCATGACAAACTCAACTAGAGGCGCTATCGGCTGGTGATTGTCCGCAAGCTTATACAACATGTATTTTGGAAAGCATTTACAAAATTATGCCAACTTAAAAAAGACATTTTTTTAAAAGGCGTTTGTTTAAACCACTGTTTAAATCACGTTTTAAACAAAGTGTTTTAAACAACCGTTTGTTCTAAATGCAACCCTAGTCATAACCGTCTATGCCATCAAGCTATGCGTTGGGATTGCATATATTCTTGTTGCTCCTTTTCATATTTTTGATATGACGATTAGAGGGCGTGAACTTTTTCATTATCATCAAAAGGAGGCGTGTCTAAAAAGTTTGAGAACCACTGTATTAGAGTATTGAATCGGCCTATTTATTAAATACTGGTTATCTACGGCGAGCATCGCACGGTCGCCTTCCAAATAAGCAATTAGATGCGGAATAGAACTTTATGTTCAAATTGAGGTGCAAATTACTCGTTGTGAACTACTAGACTCGGCATGGTTTCAGATTTCAATATTGGTCCTACTGTATTCTCGAACACAAAACTACATAACGTCCTTTCCTTTCATTCAACTTAACATCAAAGTCTCGCTGATACCAAACACAGTCGTCCATTTCAACGATGGCCAACTTGCCCAAATAACAATAAACCAACTCGTTGATTGCGAAGTTGAGTCGTTTTGCGTCTCGAATAACGATAGTCGCTCCCTAGCTTGAGCTAGCCGCAAAATATTTTGAAATACCAACATCAGCGCTACACGGTAATCGCATTCAAGAAAGTTAATTGCAGATGGGGAAAATTCTGATTTACCAATCAATTCTTTGCGATATCCGTCCTGATCTCGATATGAAACGATTTATGACTTGGTGTATATATTTTCAAAGTTTGTGATCTCGTCACGTTTTCCATTATTATTATTCTTAGTTTTTCGCCTCAGATACAAATGACTGAAAACAAGCGAACACGCGACCCATGCGTTGGAAATCACTGCTCTTAGAAACTCGTGTTATCACCATGAAGTCATCTGTTCATGTGTCAATGCGCCCTTTGTGAGCAAAACAACTTCGGAGTATTGCCTCCTTGCACCACTACCCGGTTTTTTGACGAGAGGTTACTGCAATTGTGCATACTTTCTGTAATCGTCCTGAATTGTCATACATAATAATTGATATTATTCAAAATAAACTAATTTAATTCACGACTATCTCATATTAGACCGCAATATACCTATAACTGTTGCCGTTATCAATACGATTATTACAACAAGTAAGCAAACGCAACGAATGGCATCCAGTGTTCGAGGGTCTGTGTGTTGATACGAAGGCATCGCCATCTGGAACGAAACAATAGAAATGGATATATTCCTTTATCTTACAGCAAATTGATCCTGTCCCATCTCTACAATGCGAAAGGTGTTTTCTTTGTAAAATGTGGATCCGAATAACACGATATCGTTTGGTTTCAACCAGGGTTGTAAACCAAGTCACATGATGGTTCCGAGTCACAAGTCAATCCGACATTCATACAGTTTTGATTCGAAGCAATTCACCATCCAGTTAAGTGAGAGTATAAGTCAGGTAGCAACAGTTCGTGTCCGAGTCATAGTATTAAGACTGGAGTCCAAGTTCAAGTCACAGTGTTTAAAGTTCAGTATCGAGTTCAAGTCAGGTTCAACTCATTTTTATACAAGTCTTGGGCGACATCGAAGGCATCGCATTCATAATAAACTTTTTTTTTCATTGTAAAATATGTTTAATCAAACAGATAAAAGACGGTTTCTTGGCCCAATTTTCAATTATCTGTCCTGATTTACGATACTACAATAAGTTATATAGAATGTGTCGAGGCATATGACTTCGTTGAGTCCAAGTCGAGTCAATACACAAATTTTAGGAATAAAACTCTGGTTGAGTGAACGAAAAATTGCGACTCGAGTCCGACTCAAATCAACTTATGAATCGACGAGTCATTACAACCCTGGTTTCAACCTTATGTTGTAAATAAGACTATATGTTCAGATTGAAAAGCGATGCGAGCCTAAAGCATACGGCCCGAGGACAGAGTAATGCAACAAACTAAAATAGATACAAATCAAAAAATGGATTCCTCAGCTGAATCGAATCATTCGATTGAATTCGATAATCTGGTCTACTAAAATACAAAATCTTTTGACGGAAATTTCAACGAGAAAGGTAATTTTACTACCAACTTCACTATCTCTGATGATACCTCAAATTTTCAATTTCCTCAAGATACTATCGCTTACTGTTAGGTTTCAAACTAATTTCATCAGTAGAAGTTTCTTACTGCACATCACCTGTTGTCTATAGGGTACTGCGTATTGGGTGACGGTTGGATCATCGACGTTATGCACCTCACATTGATGAACATGATGCTGTGAAGAGAGGTGAAGTCATGAATTATATAAAATATAGATAAAAAAAATCCGAGCATATATATATATAATATAGTCCTGATGTATACTTCCTATCTTAAACTTTTCTTCGACCATCATGAACGCAGAAGAGAGTTTAAGAACAGTTAGGTCATTTATTCACAGTCTACCTCGTGACTCACAGCTGAATAATCCGCATGGGGATTAGGTTCGAGATAGATCGAAGCGAGCATGGTGATGACGAAATGGCTATAGTAGTGAAATCTTACTCTTTTCGAGTGCTCAAATTAGTATTCTTGTGGCGTTTATATTAGTAACAGATGGCGTGGAATTCACTCAACGATCCTCATACCACACGGTAAATCCCCAGAAGAAGATTATTGTAAGAAGTTGAAAACTAATACAGGAAATCGATCTTCAGGTTTTTTTTTATCCTCGGACATACTACGATGAAGCTTAAAGGAATTGTTTTCGCCAACATGGGAGGGGATGCCGCATGATGGATGAAAACACATATTATGAAAAGAAAGTTGGGATTTTGAATGAATTTGATATGCGACATGCAACCGGGTTTATGAAATAAGAATGAATATTATTTCGAACAATTCACAACGGCTATGGTGCGCTGCATTAAGAAGATATAATAGACGATACTTGCCGTAGCCAGTCCTGCGATGGCTCGCTCTGCATCGGAATACGAAAGGGAATTTCCGATTGGAAGATGAGCTTGTGAGGTCGCATGATCACGTGACTGCAAAGAATGGTCTGAAAGCACAGAGCATATAAAATATCCGCTTTATTTTCATTGGTGGAGTTTATTGATGTAGAATCCGCTATACTAGAAGGCATATATCCAAGTGGAATCGAGTCAACTGATTTCGTGGAAATTAAATCATCATGATGTGATTTCTCTATGGGAGATCTATTTTCAGAATGAAAGAAATACAGATACCACGAAAAGCAGTTTGTTTGTTTTGGGGGTATTCATGGTGTTTGTCGACTACTATGGTCATTTACACCAGGCCGATATTCTTCTTATTTTCCGTAACTGCCGACTTATAGCACGGCCCACCTCTAGGCTTTTTGTAAGACACCGCTGACGCGGATGAGACGAAAAGCAGTTGCAGGGGTCACTAACACGCGACCCAGGCAGGAGTCATATTTTGCGGCCCGCGATCTGCTTTCAGATTTCGGAAGACCGCTAAAGTAAAGCATTTTAAAATGTTAAAATTGATTTCACTTCCAAAATATAGGTGTTGTTGCAAAATAAGCTATTATCCTCTTCCCAGCATCACTATTCCTCACTAGCAGAAACAGCTTATACGATGGCAACAGCATTCGGAGGCAGAATCGGCTGATATGAATCAGTGTTGGGATCAAGTCACTACCTTCGAGTCACGAGTCATTTCGAGTCATTGCACATTTTGACTCGAGTCAAGTCAAGTCAATCGATTTTCGAAGGTGACTCGAGTCAAGTCAAGTCACTCGATTTTTGGAGGTGACTCAAGTCAAGCCGAGTCAAGTCAAGTCAAGTCACGAGTCAAGTCACAATTCAAGTCAAGTTGCCTTTTCGAAGTATGAGGCATGATTACGTCATTGAATTACGCTAGCTGTCTGAAATATCGATTGAGTGTTCATTGATTTTGAACCGATGAATGAATGTAGAGTTAAATATATACATGAAAGAAGGCGCTGCCTCGCTAAACTACATAAGTAATTGCATAGCCTCAGTTTATAGTTACCGGCCAAAATAGAGAATAGAGAAACGAATTGATAAGATGCAATACTTTACCCATTTATAAATTGATATGATACAAATCGAGATTGCGACAATGGTTGAGGATTATATAAATATAAACTATAACCGAATACAATTTCAATAAAACAAGAGGTTTGGTTAAGGAAAGAACAGAGAACAGAAAAAGACATTTTGCTATTTAATGAATAACAGCTTCGATCACTTCGTTTGCGGTCAATTGATTTGTGAGAGAACAAATGGAGGTTCTGTAAGACGCACGATCATTGAAAGATTGGTCGCTCTCACGGGTTACACCAGCGTTTCGCGAACAATACGAACACATGCAAGTTACTGTGATTTTTATCGACCCCGATTACTTGATGACTTGAAATTGACTCGTGAATTTTTCTCCGAGTCACGAGTCCATCCGCATTTCTGATAAGCCGAGTCAAGTCAAGTCAAGGCATTTTAGCAAAGTGACTCGAGTCAAGTCAAGTCATACGAAAAAGGTGACTCGAGTCTGACTCGAGTCAAGTCATGACTCGAGTCATCCCAACACTGATATGAATGGGCATGGGCATTGGGCATATTGCCTTGACGTGCAATGGCCCAGACACTGTCAAGACCGATACGCTTGGAAAAGGGCTCAGGGATTCCCACTAAATCAAGCTCTACGAGGGGATAGTCTTTCAGCTCGTACCGTGTCTTTCTAGCCCCAATATAGATTTCTGAGAAGCGTTGTCAGGTATCGTGCGCAGCTCATATAGTTCAAAATAAACTTGCTGATCGTGACATTTTCATTGGATTTTTATGTATTTAATGAAATATTAGGCTACTTCCTTTGTGGTAACTATGTCCGTCGTAAAGATTTAAAAACGTGGCTGCTAAACTGTGTGGCCTATTTTGTCACGATATTGCAATCACGCGGCCCGCGACCTCTACGAAATTTGAAAATTCGCCCGCGAACCGTTGTGAGTTGGTGACCCCTGATTTAATGTATGGAGTCATTTATGCCTGGCAAAATGCGAAAATACGACTTCGTGAATTCAATTTCTGAAAGTCCTATGATTACCATCGCGTTAACAAGCTCTCGGGCTAAGCAAAATGGAGTACCACGATGATTCGATTCTGAATCACGTATTGTGCTTCGAGTCGAGTCGACTATTAGAGTATCACTTATTATGACGTCATAACAGAATGTAATATGTCAAAATATGTACATTATACGCCACCACAAAGAATATATTGCCTGTTATCCATCACCTTAAAGATACTTTGGTATTTTTTGACAATACCGATTTCATAGCACTTTGTGACAATGTTGTGGGATGATCATGACTTCGGATATGTGTTATATCCAGTAACGTTTCGTAGCTTTGTACTATATGTTTCCTTTGCTGCGATACGGCCAATCAATGTTGCTTCATGGCATTCACAGTGGAAAATAGTATCGAAACTATAATTCTCGTTGATAAATTAACTTTCAGGGGCGAGGAGCCTGCAATTTGAATGCTCGAAAAACTCGTCTGTTACTACTCGACTCGAATCATTAAAATTAATACTCCATGCAGATGACGGTTCTCAAATCATTGTTGCCAGCCCGAGCTCCAATACACCTTCTCCAGTCATGATATAAGTTGTGTATTCGTTATTCTGTGCTTACGACTCAAATTACACGACATAATGACTATTTTCGCCAATTCGGGAAACAGCCTGAGAAGAATGAACCAATAGCCCAGGGGTCGGCAAAACCCCGGCACGCATGCCATTTGTGGCACGCGAGATGATTTTTCATGGCACGCCAAATGATCTCACGCGAGCGACATATTGAGATCATGTTTTGGCAAAAAGTGAAACAGAAGTTTTGAAAATGTACAAAGCTCGTAGGCGATCCAAAATTATTTCCTAAATCAACAGAAAATAGTCATTTATAATGCCTATTTTATTTATCTTTAAATTCTTTTCCGCGCTTCGCGGAACCTGATGTTTTCATTGTAATGTGGGAACCCTCAATAAATAAATATATATGCATCAAAAAGCGTTTAAAAAAAATATGCATAATGTACAGAAATGAGTCAACTGTATTAGCAGTTATGAAAGGACGTCAACCGAATATAGTATGAAACTTTTTGGATGCTCTAGTTTAGGAGTGTTCACTGCGCAGCCTACGGGAGCGTAACTTATGAACCGGCATTCCGGCGCTAGGCATTTTCACGCTATAGAAGACACGACCTAGACATAAAGTTTCGGACAACATGCGACATGCCACTCCCGTGCGCTGCCAAAATGATTGGCGACGACAAAGCTTGAAGCAAAATAACCGCCGCATGATGGCCAAAACGTTCGATATTGATATGTCCACTGCCAAGTCGCCGAATAGTCCAGCGCCCGCAGCTTGAGCCGCTCGTATCAAATGAGACCCGCCGAGGAAAATAGTGATCCCCGTGTCACACACTTCCACACTTCAAGTCACAGCTCACCGGCAGACCTCTCGCGGCACATACGTTACATCACTGTTGTCGGGAAGTTCGTGTTACCGTAGTTCGTACCAATAAGTTACTTGTTTACGTTGGAAAACTCCATTGTGACGTCATCTTGATAAAAAGTCGCTTGCAGCCCTTGCCCCACCACCCGATATTGTCACGAGCCGCCACTGGGTTAGATTGTGTATTTATTGTAGTATTTTGATTTCAGTTTACCGTATTTCTATTCGTAAGACATTGTGTCAACTTATTAAAGATTCAAGAGACGCAGAGAAGGTTGTGCTTTGTCTTGCATTGAGTACGCGTTGAACACTACCGGAAAGAAACCCTGTGAGACCTTGCATAAAGTAAATTGCCTGGGATCGCAATAGTAAACAACTTCAGACACTTGGCGGTAAAGACTGGGCCAAGTGAACTACTATTACGGGACTTGGCGGTAAATACTAGGCCAAGTTACGGACTACAGCCCCTGCTAGTAAACAAGTAGGCTGCTTTGGCGGTAAATACTGGGCCAAGTAAACAACTACAGACATTTGACGGTAAACACTGGGCCAAGTGAACTACTCCTACGGTACTTGGCGGTAAAGACTGGGCCAAGCAAACGACTCTACGGCACTTGGCAGTACAGACCGGGCCAAGTTAAGCACTATACAGCACTTGGTATTAAGTAAACACTGGGCCAAGTGAACTACTCTTACGGTACTTGGTGGTAAAGACTGGGCCAAGCAAACGACTCTACGGCACTTGGCAGTACAGACCGGGCCAAGTTAAGGACTATACAGCACTTGGTATTAAGTAAAGACTGGGCTAAGTGAACTACAGTACTTGGCGGTAAATACTGGGCCAAGTTATTGTTGAAGAAGTATAGAAGACTGCATCATGAATGATACAGAAGAATTATCTCATGTTGAACAACATGAAGAAGCCGGAAGCCAAGCTGTACCGCTAGTGGATATAGAAACAAGACAGAGGATTCCCACAGAAAAGGGAAATGATTTTAAAATACAGCAGTTACGTCAGAAACGTAAGTCAGCATTTTCTGCATGTAATAGATCTATCTGCAAACTGCAAGTGTCTATGGCGCATTCCGATTTGCATATTTGGAAAACCAATAAGGCTGACGTTGAAACTGACTTTGCGACTTGTACAGCAATCCACACTGAATTAGTTGACAGTCTGGAAGATGCGCAGGAAATTCATACTGCTATGATGTCATTTAATTCACTGCTCGAATGTTATAGCAAAACAATGGCTAGCATTGAAGATGCCCTACAACGTCTTGAAATGAAGGAAGACGATGCTATATCACTTGGAGAAAGTGCTAATAGCCGTGCGCACTCTACTTCCTCCAGGAGGTCAGTAAGATCCAATAAGTCCCGTTCGTCAATGGTGTTGAAGATTTCTGAAGCGGCTGCAGACAAAGCTGCTTGTGAAGCGGAACTATTGTATGTCGAAAAGGAGAATATGCTGCAAGCCAAGATATCAAGTAAACAAAGAGAAATGGAGGCCGAAATTGCCAGACAAAGAGATAAATTAAAGGCAGATATGGAAGACACCAGAGCAAAAATACAATTAGAACTGGACAAATTGAAGATTCAGAAAGAAAGAGCGAAGGCAGAAGCTAGAGAGAATATTCTCTCTGAACACCAGGAAAACAGATCCTTGAGTGGTCGAAGTAACTCGAGTAAGTTGCGTAATCATAATTCTAGTCTGATTCCGCACTCGATTGAACTGCGGCAGCCTACCACTGTTATATCGCCACAATCTGCTGCTCCTGTGTGTAACGTGTCAGTTGGCTCATTGCCTCAAAATCAACATAGTAACGCAAATCTATGTGTCAAGCCAAGAGTTGTATTACCAGCAGAAGAGTTGAGTGTCTTTGATGGAACGATTCCTTTGAAATATCCAATTTGGAGAAGTCGATTTAGAGACTTGATTCAAAGTAACGTTTTCGAAGCTAGTCGAAGAATTAATTATCTCATGAATTATACTGCTGGAGAAGCAAGAGAATCCATTGAAGGATATATTATTGATGCCACTGATGAAAGCTACCTCGAAGCAATGGCAACTTTGGACAGATGGTATGGTGATAAATTGGCGATTTATCAAGAGTATAAGACTAACCTTCAGAATTGGCCAGTTATTTCGACGAATGACGGAGGCAAAAGCATTCGAAAATTTTCCAATTTCTTGAACAGTTGCAAGCGTCTCATACCGAAGCAAGGTACACGACCTATGTTGGATGATGAGGAGTTGAATCAGAAATTGTCAATCAAACTTCCGAGAACTGTTAGAGAAGCCTGGTCTAAAAAGGTATTCGCTTACAAAGAGAGACGGAAGTTGACAATTGAGGAAGCTGCAGGAAAAGGCATTTCAGTACTTGACATACCTAGCTTTCCTCCATTCAAGATGTTCATCGAACACGTAGAAGAAGAAGCTTTCATTGCATCTCAACCTGTTGTTGGGACCGCAGTATTGGATCAGATTGTTGCCGAGCAAAGGAAGAGTAACCATCAGCAGAGCCGCAACAAATATGTTAAAGCAACACGAGCATTTGCCACAAATGTGAGTTATTCTGATAAGAATGAGCAGATAACGGGTGACCGTGGTCATACAAAGCCACGCCTAGTCTGCCAAAATCTACATTCACTGGATGCATGCATTGAATTCAAAAACAAAGCTTATGAAGTAAAGATTGAATTCATTAAGAAAGAAGGATTATGCTTTCGATGCTTGCGACATGGACACATATCAAGGTTCTGTCGAAATCCTCTTCATTGTTCGATATGTGAGAAAAATCATCCGACGTCACTGCACTCAAATAATTCAAGGTCGCAAAATGCTGCACGCAATGGGACGCAATCCTTGCAAACTGAAAGGGATAAACCAGATGGTATGAGAACCACATGTTTGATGCCGTCTGCCACAAAAAGAGTTCGAACTACTAGAATAGTTCCAGTGTACGTTTTTCAAAGAGACAATCCTAGCGTGAAAATGAAGACTTACTGTGCATTGGATGAGCACAGTGATGCCTGTTTCATTTCGGAAAACTTGTGTAAAGCGATGGATGTGAAAGGTATCGAAACCACGATCCGAGTTGATTGTCTGGGTACTGGAAGTACCTCGAAGGCATTGAAGGTTAAGTCGTTATTAATCGAAAGTTTGGACTGTAACTCGTTGGCCTTGCCAGCCTGCTATTCTCGTGAAGAGATTCCAGTCAATACAAAACAAATTGTGACCCGAGAAATTGCATCGAGTGATCCAAGTTATGCTGAGATTTTCAAAGAATTATACCAGAGTTCGATGGTAATATTGAAGTCGGACTTCTGTTGGGAACCGATTGTCCTAAGGCACTCAAGCCTACTGAAGTCATATCAAGTATGAAGTCTGATAGCTATGCTGTAAAAACTTTGATGGGCTGGAGCATAGTCGGATTGACATCAGGAGCACGTCAACCTGATGAGCGACACTGTAATAGAATCCAGAGTCAAGAGATGACTGAAAGTAATTTGATGTCATTGTACAGTACCAAAGAGATGATATCGCCTTAAGCAATTGCTCAAAGTTTTGAACTTGATTTTTCTGAGTACAAGAAGAACTCGAATTCGTTCATGGGAGGTACGTTTCCTGCGAATGAAATGATATCGGTGGAGGACAGAAAATTCATGGAGAAATGTGAAAATAGTATCAAGTTCACTGAACAAGGGCGTTACGAGTTGTCACTGCCATTTAAGAGTGATAACCCAATTATTACAGATAACAAGCCACTTGCATTGCAACGTTTGAAGAGTATCAAGAAGCGTATGAAGCAAGACCCTCAGTTCAAAATGCACTATTTTGAGTTTGTCAACAAACTGATAAAGAAAGGTCATGCTGTTCGAGTAGATAAGAATGACCATGGAATTGTTGGCAAGAAATGGTACTTGATACATCACGGAGTTTATCATCCTATGAAACCTGGTAAAATCAGAGTGGTGTATGATGGCAGCGCTAGCTTCCAAGGCGTTTCGCTGAATGATCTACTGCTTACTGGACCTTGCCTTACCAATAAGCTGATTGGTGTATTGATGAGATTCCGTAAGGGAAGTTATTGTTGGACCGCAGATTTGGAGCAGATGTTTTATTCAGTGAATCTGTCTCCCAACCATCAAGACTTCTTCAGATTCCTGTTCTGGGAAGATGATATTGAAGGTGAACCCATCGAGTATAAATGAACGTTCACAGCTTCGGAATATCCAGCAGTCCAGGCTGTAGCATCTTCGCATTGATGAAGACTGCGCAAGAAAATAAGAAGGAATTCGGAGACTCAATTGCTAAGGTAATATTGAGCAATTCCTATGTTGACGATATTTTATGTAGTGGGGATGATATTGAAATGATGGCATCCTATGCCAAATTGACGAAGGACATGTGCAAACGTGGCGGCTTCAAACTGACAAAGTATGCTGCTAATCATCCGATGATTTTGAAACAAATTCCTACTGAGGAACGTTGTCTTGAAGCGAAAAACTTGGAAGGAGAGCATGCACTTCCTCTTATTTTGAGAACTCTTGGAGTTGAATGGTCAATAGAACATGACAGTCTCATGTTTCTGATAACTTTGAAGGACCGTCCCTTCACAAGACGAGGTATTTTGGCAACGGTTTCCAGTGTTTGGGATCCGCTGGGATTTCTCAGTCCTGTTTTGCTTGAAGGAAAACAGATATTGCAAGCACTTACCAAGGACAATCATGATTGGGATGATGAAGTTCCAGAACAACTGCGTCCAAGATGGGAAAAGTGGCGCATGGGATTACAAGAGTTGGCAGATCTTAAAATCAAAAGATGCTTCAAGCCTCAAGATTTTGGAAAGTTGAAGAAAGTGGAGCTTCACCACTTCAGTGATGCATCAAGTTATGCATATGGTCAGTGTTCTTATTTGAGATTGATTGATGAGAATGAACACGTTCATTGCTCACTTGTAATGGCAAAAGCAAGAGTTGCGCCATTAAAATCTGTGTCGATACCGCGACTAGAATTGACTGCAGCTTTGGTGTCTCCAACAATCAGTACAATTCTGAAAGAAGAACTTGAATATGAAAATGTGACTCAAGTATATTGGACCGACAGTAAAGTAGTTCT
>ATSW01127626.1:0-12910 GCA_000444245.1 Botryllus schlosseri | reverse complement strand
GCCTTGGCAGTCTCAGATTTGCCGCGATATAGCCTACGTACGTCATCCGTGTAATACCGATTCAAAATAAAGCCAATGTATCGAATGTATCGAATGACACAATTAAAGTCACAGAAAGTCACAGTTTTCATATAGTTTCGTTCAAACCTTCTTTGTTGTCACTGTCATATTGACACACTCTGTGCTTTAAATTGTTACGTGAAACGTTTCCAAATACGAAGAGACTCTTCGAGTTACAGAACTTTAATATACATTTTAATAATATATTCATGGCAGAAATATATTGAAACCCGAAGCTGTTCGAGCTGACACTCTTCAGGGGCAATCGTCAGTAGTTAGATGTTTGGGCGGAATGTGCCCATTCGCGATTTATAAAGAACAAACAAAGATTATCAAGATAATAAACAGTGTAAGAATTAGCTCATTCTCAGTTTTATAGCAATACGCGAGGGGAATTCCCTTCTGGCTGTGCGGCAATTAAAAAAGGGGAATAATTACCAGTAGAGAGAAAACGAATCTGGATTGACCTTTGTACTCAGACTGGAGTACTTCTACTTGTGCTTTTCCACTCCTGATTCTACCTCGCCTCTGGACACGAGACTTGTATATTTGATATATATTATATTTTCCCGCGAATAACAATGGATTGTCTTTTAATTTCAATGGTGTGTACGCCGACGAATCGGTATAGTTCTCCTGGCTTGACGTGTCGTTCCGCGGTGGGTTGATTAATCCAATTGCGTGTAAACACGATGGGATTTGGGAATATTTGCTCGTCAAACATGACGTCAGTATAGTATTTGTTCCTTTGGATCCGTATGTGAGATCCCGGTTCGTGTTTTAGGTGGATTGTCGACGCGCGTCCGGTCAGATGAACCGTCAAGGCGGATTCTCACTTACTTACAAAAAACGAGACGTATCTATCCGAGTGTTAATAGTTTATAGTACGATATGGATTGGTAATGATTGTCTGACGCAGAGTTTTCTCCTGACATGGGATATCCTGGTGCGCGTTTTAGGTGTCGATGCGTTTGGCTGTGCAAAGCGACGCCTACGGTCTGTGTCATACTGGAATCGTACTCTGCTTATTGACTGAAATTATAACGGTGGAAATGATCTGTTATGGCTATAAATATACGTGTCAACTCGAGTTCTCGAGAACACCGATGTAAATAAAGCCCTCGCTATTGTTACGGGTCACAGAGCACGGGTCACGTGTCGACGATCGCTCGAAGCCCGTCACCTGATATTTTGAAAGCTCTAGGTATGGTGCATAATTGTATATGGATTATCGCGGTATTAGAATTGTGGTTACGGTTCGTTTGTCGGTGTGAGGATCAGGTTTATAGTATACTATAACTCCCTAGCTTGGATATTATACGACGCGCTACTATCGTTGCTTTTGTCCAAGACCCATTTAACGATGATCAATCTCGCTTTCGAAAATAGACATGCGGACGCGTAGACTGTATAGCGCCTTTTGTTTTGTGATCCACCCTGCTGTGCCGAGGAGCGACAATCTCGCTTTCGAAAACAGCCATGTCGCCTCGTACACAGCGCCTTTGTCCTGTAATACACCCTGCTGTGATGAAGAGCTATTCTCTTTGTTCGAAAACGTTGGACATTGGTCTCTGCCGTCGCTTGGTCACTATACTGGAAGCGAGAGTTGAGTATTGATTAACTATCACGACGATTTTCCCCCAGTTAATATACTATGGTACTGTCTCGCTCTGTTTTAATTACCACGGCGTATAGTGCTCTCACAAACAAGCAGTTTTACAATCTGATAACCTCTTTCCACGCCGCTCGTGTGAGATTACCGAGTCGAGACGATAGCTAGTAGTATGATATTGAAAGATGATGTATTCTGGCAGGTTAGAAAGTTAACTATAACCAACCCTAATCTCTGATAGTGTCAACGAAATAATCACATGTTTCTTTATTTCATACATGAAACAGTTCATTCTTTGCAAATACGCGAATAGTCTTGTAAGAACAGCTCACGTTTGCCTGATCGGACTTGTACACGTAGATGAGTGACATCATAGTATTTGTCAGCAGTGAATAACGGTATAATACCCCAATTTTTCAGATCAACAGAAATGTCACCATTCACTAGTGCATATGAATGTAGCTGTCTCTCCATGTTTGTGCCAATGGATTCAGAATCCGTGGCAATACAGAGACCTCTGTAATTAACAATCTTGTCATCGTACAAGCCTTTTTGGATATCTTCTGCGGACACGTACCGGAATTCAACCATCTCTGGACAGGGTAAGCGTGCTTTGCTCTTCGTAGCAGTAGAATTGCGACCAATGATTAATGACGGGGCATCAGTTCTTGCGTCAGCAGTGATCTTGATGTTACAGAATGTCATAGTATGACCTTGTCTGTATGCAGTTTCGATGCAGTCCAGCAATTTGTCATTGAATATCACCCCTGGTAGAGATTTTTTACCATCTGTGATCAAGACTTTCATATAAGTCATCTTGGGTCCATGTCGTCTGGTCGACGCCAATTGCACACGTCCGTCGAAGCTGACTTGCATGCCATAGAAACTGGTGGCATTGTCGAAATTTGGGATATGAGACGGGGTAGCCTGTTTCAAGTCAATATCTAGCTTGCGCTTCGTTGCAGTATTTTCGTACGGGTTGTATTTACATGCCATAGTGTAATTATGCCTGTAAGTATGTCACTAGAGAAAAAGAGTCTTGTATTTATATTCAAATGGTTGGGGGGAAAAAGGCCGATTAGAGTGTCATAAAATTTCTTGCCGAATTTTGCCGGCTCTATTTAACTGTTTTAAGTACCTTCTTCCAATTGTCATGTGGCTCACAGTGTCTATAAGTAAGTGTAAATTGGGTATGTGAGTATGGTACTAGAGAAAAAAGAGGCTTGTATGTATATTCAAATGGTTGGGAGGAAAAGGCGAGTGGAGGGTCATAAAATTCCTTCCTGCGTTTTGCTGGCATTGTTAAACTGTGTTAAGTACCTTCTTCTGCTTGTCATGTGGCTACAGTGTCTATAAGTAAGTGTAAATTGAGCTTACCATCACAAATCTTTGCTCATGACTATGGCTGATAACGGGATACCAGAATTGATGGAAGGTGGTTATCCGGTAGACCTGCTCGATGCGATTAGCCCTGCTAATGATATTCCAGAAAATGTAGAAAATCCAGCCCAACCTCCTGCATTCCCATCCAGACGTAGACCTGGGGGTGAGAGGTTTGGGAAATATAGTAGACGTATGATGGAGCACCTCAAGGCGACCATTGTTGAGGCTATTTCAATCGCCCCATCTGACTCGATGTTCACTATTCTGGGGGAAGTGGATGATATACTTTCGAGATCTAGTTTTCCTTCTCATGAAACATTCACTCAAGATTATAACCGGATAGAGCAAGAAATTTCGCAAATACTATCTCAGTCGAACGGCCAGGATTTGCGTATGCAATTACCCTTGGAACGCATAATGCGTGCAAAAGTTGCCTTTCTCAAAGAGATGTCAGCTGCCAGAGCTACCATGAAATTTTATACGAATGTGTAACTGTTTTTGGTGTACTATCGTGTTTTTATCGCATGCTTATGTTGTAATATCATATGTATATATGTGTGTTTTGTGCTACCTGTTATTGAATCTGTGTTTTTTTTTTTGTTTCCAGAATGTCTAGGCGACGAAATCTTGTTAGAATTGTGTCTGATTTTGCACAACCAAGCAGCTTGGGTATACCTGAAAATCTGATCGAGATCGTGGAAGAAAACTGGCACTCCATTCGCAGCTCAACACTCGCACCGCANAGTATACGCAGNCTACACAATTTCCGTATACTCGGCCGCANCCCAAGTGACGTCATCAACGATCTACAGGACATCTTCGTCTCACAACAGTATGGTTTTCGAATCAATTACGCNTTTGCCCACATACTNGATAATGTTGAGACAANCGAATTGAGATACTATCATGCGTCCGAGAACGCNGGTGTTATGTTGGATACACCTAAAATGATTGCCAATCGNAGTGACTTTGACCANTTTGTANNCNATATAGACNTGGACGCTGGCTTCGAGAGCGCTCGCTTTCAAAGAGACGATACTAAATTTGCTGTCTTGGCAGTCACAAACGTGACCTTTTACGTGTACAAATCCGACTTCAGATTAATTGGGTGTAGTACAATCGAAATTCCGAAGGCTATAGCGAATTCACATAGTGTTTTGGATTTAACGAAAAATCGACGTGGTGTACCATATGACGATAATTACTGTATATTCCGCTGTATCGCTGTTATGCTTTGTGATGGTAATTATCGTAGTGGTGACTTGCAATCTAAAACGCTCTCTCTGGTGGCACAATATTCCGCTTTATATGGGGACCCCGAATCTGGGGTGTGTATGAACGACCTAGATAAAGTCGAGTCGTGTCTTAAAGTATCCATCTGTGTCTATACATTGAAAGATGGGGTCGGTTATATACTACGACACGGTGCTCGGGAGGGGTTGAAAATTAATGTTCATTTAGAGGGGGGAAGACATTCATGTTATATTAAAAACGTGAACTCATATTGCAAGAATTATAGCTGTGAGACCTGTCATCGCCTGTTCAGTTCAAAATATTATCTTGATCGTCATAATTGTTTTAAAGACATTCCTAACCACTATCGCGGGGGTATGTTCAAACCCGAGCCTACTATATTTGAGGCGTTGGACGAGTTGGGGATAATTGTGCCCAAACCATCTCGTTTCTACCCATATAACTTGGTTTTTGACTATGAAAGTATATTACAAAAAGGCTCTACTCCAAATGATACTGCTAATGTGCACTATGTNNANNNTCATATNCCGGCCGCGGTGGCCTTCGCATGTAATTACCCAGGGTACGAGACNCCAGAAGTACTGATTAGTGATGGCGACCCTGGAGCGCTGGTTGCTAGNATGATGTCACGNTTTGAATTGATCCAAAGTGAGTGTTTTGAGGCATTATGTCAACAATTTNATGACGTGTTGGAACGATTAGATTGTATTGCTGAAGAAATGCATACCNCTGANCCGGATGTCAAACGTATGAGCCCAGCGACCTTATTGAAACAGCGTTTTTTGAATTATTTGAGTCAATTACCTGTATTCTCTTTCAACGGGTCTCGTTATGATATACCTTTGATCATCCCATATCTGGTGGAGTACTTATCAGACCCTATCAGTATTGTTAAGAGAGGTACGTCATATATGTCCTTGTCGACTAATCGATTTCGATTTTTGGATGTGACCTTGTATCTTGGCGCCAGCACAAGTTATGATGCATACATACGTTGTCATAACTGTGCTTCAACGAAGGCTTTTTTCCCGTATAACTATTTCACTGATTTATCGGTATTGGATGAAAAATCCCTCCCAGACCACATACATTTTTATAACAAACTGAAACGGTCTAATATAACAGATGAGCAATATCTTTGGTGTCAATCAAAGTGGGCGGAACATAAAATGACTACTTTTCGTGACTATCTCTCTTTCTATGTCAGTTTAGATGTCGGGCCGTTACTGGAGGCCCTCACAAAGCACAAGCAACTCTTTGCTCGTTACTCAATTGACATGAGTAAAGANGGTATATCTTTGCCCTCNCTNGCCTCAAGGTTNGTGTTTAATAGCATACCACCTGTATTNACNTTGTTGAATCAAAAGTATAGCCATATACACACCNTGATACGNGAAAATNTNCGNGGNGGGCTTTCNGTTGTTTCATTGCGATATGCAGAGGCTAAAGTCACAAAAATCAAANCCCAAATCTATGGNGANANCGCNCTACCTGTAGAACAGGTGCTAGGTCTGGATNCGAACTGTCTCTATTTGGATACTCTNCGTTCACGATTACCGGGGGGCTATCCTTGTCTGTGGTCACCTAATGAAGATTTTACTCTATTCTCCAGGACAAAAACGGCACCGCTCTATGGAAAAATGGCTCACCAATGGCTAAGCTACATTGCGCACTGTCGGGGGGTCAAAATCCAACATCAATTCAATGGTCCTGAGCATCGTATCGGCCTGCTCCAGATTTGTATTGATGGGTATTATAGGACTCCACAAGGGCCTGTTGCACTTGAGCTGTTTGGATGTTTTCACCATGGTCACGGCTGCGAGTTGGGAGCCAGCCCGGATCGCCAAGCCCGCTGGGCCGCGACGCAGCGTAAAATCCAGTATATTCAAAAAGTGGGGTATAAATTGGAGTACATCACAGAATGTCAATGGGTCATTATGCGCCAACGAAGTGATATAGCTACCTTTATTCAAACTCTCGAATCCAGTAAAATGGTGAAATGTCGGGTCCTTTCAAGTTCGAAACTCCTAGAGTTGGTGTCAAAAGATCAATTTTTTGGGGCCGTTGAGGTCGATATTCATGTGCCTAGTCACCTCAAGGAGCATTTTAGTGAGTTCTGTCCCCTGTTCAAACATGCTTACGTAAGTCGTGATGATATAGGCCCATACATGAAAGCATTTGCTGAACAACATGGTTTTTTGAAACGACCACGGAAATTCTTGATTGCTACTCTGCAGGCCACAAAAACATTGTTAATAACACCACTATTGAAGTGGTACCTCGAGAATGGGTTAATCGTTACTAAGATATTTCAAGCTATCGAGTTTGAACCCATTGAATGTTTCAATTCTCTTGTAGATACGATAACCGAGGCTAGAAGACGGGCTGACAATGACCCGTCCCAGAAGCCACTGGGGCAGTTCTATAAGGACATTGGAAATTCCTGTATAGGTAAAACTATCTCGAATTGTACAAAATATTCTGATGTCAAGATTGTTAACCGTCAAAAAGCTATGGTCTTGGTAAATGACTCCAGATTTAAATCAATGATTGAGTTGTCACCAGATATTTTTGAGGTGACCATGAAATTGAGAAAACATGTTTGGAGCCAACCTAACCACATTGGGTACTTTGTCTATGGTTATGCGAAATTGGCCTTATTACGGTTCCACTCGTATATGTCCACCTACCTCCTGCCACGGTCCATTGCACTATTATACTCGGACACTGATTCCTGGTACGGCGCTATCTCCTCTGACAGCCTGCTAAAAGTTGTACGACCCGAAAAACAAGCAGAATTTTTTGAAAATTTTCACAAATATTTTCCAGCAATCGCCTGTGACGAGCACCGTAGCGAATTTTTGGCCAATCCTCTACTGTTCAATGATAAACGTGCCTGTTGTAAAGCTCGTAATCGATATGATCAACGAACCAGTGGTCTTTTCAAAATTGAGGCACAATCGAATATTTTTGTTGGTCTGTCCGCAAAGACTTATTATTGCAATGAGGATAAGTACTCATGCAAAGGGCTCTCAAAAGTAAACAAACTGACTGCTGACATCTACCGGAAAGTTTTGTTTGAGAAAAAACCGCATGGGGATATTAATTCGGGTTTTGTCCGGAAAAATGCCTCCATTTTTACCTATGAGCAATTTCGATCGGCCCTGTCTCACTTCTACTGTAAGCGAATAGTCGAATCAGACGGTATTCATACGAGACCCTTGGAACTATGATTTTTTCAAATGTGCACTTTCCGTATTCTGTGCTTTTTTAAACCTGTTTTCGCATTATGCTCTCATGTTGACTCGAATTATTCTATGCATCTTTCACAATAGTGCTCGTTTTCTTGCGTTGTTTACAGACGATAGCATTAACTCTGCAGACCAATAGCTTACAGCAGGTGGGGAAAAGCGTATTGTGTTTCATGATTGTATAATACAATGAGTTTTTTCTTTTCAGATTTTATCAGTGTATAGAAGGAATCGTGGTGAGTTGAAACTGTTATGATTCATCATAAATTGAAATCATAATTGTCGCAATTCTCAGATGGATCAATACATTGATCATGCAGAATTCTTCCCACTGAGGGAGTACATGTCTGGGTACGATCATTTACCTCCGTGCGAGCAGAAAGACAAGTTTGAGATTGGCGTTCTGTTTGGCCTGATCATACGACACGAATGTGGGGCAGACCGGGTGGAACTTTTGGCTGAGGTCTTGAAGATAGAGGCTTTGAACATGGACGTCAGAAGACTCAGAAACATTTTGGAGGAGATTGGGGGGTGTGTAAATATGCTCTTAGCTCTCTGTCGTTGCTAAGGCACGTTTATTCATAGACACAAGAATCTGCTGGCGTCCTCCTCGCCCGTCTCAGCTACAAGACCTGTCGAGTCACATGGAATTCCTAAAAACAGGTGTGGTTGTATATTGTGACACAAGTATGGAGTCTTACTATTATTTTATTTTATAGTGTTTCGGCGGCACGTCAAAGACATGTTAAAACGAAGACACTATTTTGTTGGGATACATTGTTTATCTTTTGGTGCTCACTGTGAAATTTTGTTCCATATTGAACGCTTTTTCTATCGTCAACGCCTGTCGCTTGCGACTAGTTTTCGAAGGCGGCGTTTCAGTTTGTAATATGTGTGTTATTTTTGTTTTTTTCCAGATGACTCATAATTCAGCTAGCGATTTCATTAGTCATGTTTGTGGCCAGCTTTCACTCAATAGACTTCACCGCGACACCCAAGCCAACTGGCATCGTGTCTCTGTGCTGAAAGATATTCTGCTGGAAGACAATCTGACCGATCAGCAAACTACTCACTTCAAGAAAGAGTTGCAGGATCGTCTACACACTGCCACCACCTTGAGACCAGGTAACCAAGCAGTAATAGTCATTACCCGACACATGTGTAACTATCCTTTGTGTTCTAGAATGGATGAGCTTTCGAAACGATCTGTTGAGGTGTGTGACGGAGCTGCAGTTTCTACCTGTGTTCACATATGAAGGCGATGGTGTGACGAGTCGACTGCTGACTGATGCCCGTATCTTGAATCGTCGTCAAGTTGGCTTCACAGACCCAACCGATCGTGCCGCCTGCAGCGTACAGAGCCGTGATCAGCGCTTGACTCACGAAGGAAACGACAACACCCGATACCGGTTCATGAACCAGGGTTATCCCCGAACGGGTCATAGAGAAGATCGTCGCGCCCCTAAATCCGTTGACACATCACCTACCGTGGTGGACGCCCCGTTTGTCGTGGCGACACCACAGCGTGCCAGAGACATACATCAGTCGCCAGTGCTACCAAGACCGAATCTTACTAAAATAACAAAAAAGTCACCCGGCCGGGTATCACCTTACCCTCCCCCTCGTAGACCTCGAGTCTTGGCCATGACACCACTGAGCCCTGATGATGCCACGTCTTCTCGCGTCGATTATGACACCTCGCTTCTGGTGTAAAAAGACGGGCTCGTGGACATTGTAAGATTCGCTGTGTGGACGGTTTGCGTGACGCTCTGAATCGCCATATTTTTTCGTGTACCTGTCCTTGTTATATATAGAAGTGTGTTTGTGAATACATGTCTCGTCGCGTCAAAACAGCCTTGGTGATGGATTTCTCGACAGGGAGGGCGTGTCTTTTGGCAGGACCGTCGTTTTCGGGGAAGAGTACTTTTATATTTAAAGTCATAAAAAATATCGATCAGCTTTCAAAGGGGCGAATTAAAAGAATTATCTATTGCTATACGGCTTACCAAGACTCCTTTAACGAGCTGCAAGGCGTTGAGTTTTACTCGGATCTCTCCATTTTGGATGAGTTGGCGACAAGCCGCCCCTGTCCTACTCTATTAATTATTGATGATAAAATGGAATTTTCGGACAGGGTGACCCCCTTTTTTACAGTCTACGCGAATCACGGCTCGGTGACCACAATATTCGCGGTCCAAAATTTATATTTCCAGTCCAAAAGATCGAGGGACCTCAGTCTCAGTACCCAGTATTTGATTATCATGCGTAATCCTAGAGATCGATCTCAGATTCGAGTTCTTGGCAAGCAAATGTACCCCGGTAACTCAAAATTTCTAGTTGACGCGTATGCCGATGCGACAAAGAACGCTCACGGGTACCTTTTCATAGATTTGACGCAAGCCACACCCGATTCTAGTCGTGTTAAAACAGGGGTGTTTCCTGGGGATGAACTCGTGTTGTACACGCCACTATAAATAGCGAAAGTGCCGACACTTTTGACACTATATTCATAATGGCTCGGACCAAATCGCTGCCGAAACGTCACTGTTATATTAAGAAGCACGGCGAGACTTTGAAATTTCTGTCCAAGGCGTCGCCCGCGGTAAGGAAGGATATATTATTGGGTAGCTCTTCCGGTTTGGTGAAGGCATTTTGTGAAGTCTGTGTGAATGTTTTGAACGGCAATCTGCGACTGTCAAAACGTCATATACAAAATTTACACCCGCACAAAGACAAAATTCGAAAGCTGACAAGTAAAAAGTTTAGCTTGAAGACCAAGAGACGTGTATTACACGCCAACACACAACGTGGCGGTTTTATTAGCGGTATCTTATCAATCCTGCCATTGGCGGCATCGTTGCTGAAATCTGTTTTTGGCAAAAAATGAATTTCAAAAAAGTGATCATATCGCCTAACCCTCTGGCTCCCTCTAACGCGACTGATTTGAACTCCGAGTTGGACCGATCGATCAGTGCGATTTTGACTATGGACGTTTCGGCCGACAAGAAATTGTCCTTATATAACTCTGCCATCTCAAAGTATAAAAGTCAACGGGGTCAGATCGACAAGCCTCTTCAGATGAAGATGACCGACACCTCCAACGGGTTCACGAACGATCAGATAGCCACTCTCCGTGAATTACTGCACGAAGTGAAGCCGGGTCGGGTCACCTCGAAAGTAACACCGAAAGCCCCGTCGTCTCCAAGTACTCCCACCACAAGCAAGATAGCCAAAAGATCACCGCCACTGCAAGAGATCATCAAACGTAGCCGTCGAGCTAACAGGAAGCCGCCCCAGCTCTACGGGTCGTGGACGGCCTACGACGATGACGAGTAAGGATAAATATTTTGATATCAAAGCCCCGGCGAGCTATCGNGGTAAATACTTGCACCCCGACAAGAAGGATTTGAAACAAGAGGATAGCTACACCCTNTTCTATCCGTATACAGGCAAATTTCANCGACAGAAGACGATCGTCGGCGGGCCATTTATTCAGATCCAGAGTGACCTCATGGACTTGTCTAATATTTCTAGTAGCAATGATGGCTATCGTTATGTGTTGGTGTCAATTTGTTGTTTTTCGAAATANATGTTTTTANACGCCACGAANCGAAAGCGTCCGATAGATATGATCGAGGGCTTCAACCAGGTATTCGCTCATAAGAGGCCACACGTCGTTCAGACTGATGCCGGGAAAGAATTCACGGGGTNGGTTATACAGAGGTTTTTTAGAGACAACCACGTCAAGCACTTTTTTACCAACAGCGATACTAAGGCTAGCGTCGTAGAGCGTGTAATTCGTACGACCCGCAATNTATTGAATCGNTACTTTGTCAAGAACCGCACACATCGCTACATCGACGTGCTGGGAGATATCGCAGAGAGCTATAACCAAACGTATCACACCGCGATTTGAATGCGACCGTCGGAGGTTACCAATAGCAACGCGTCTCTGGTGTTCGATAGACTATACAACGGAACCGGACCTCCGGTGTCACCCAAGCTAACCGTCGATCAACCAGTGAGAATTACCACCCGACGTGCCACGTTTGAGAAAGGGACAGCGGGGTCTTGGACTCGCGAGATATTTTACGTACACACACGGAAATGGGGGAGCCCCGCTACGTACACCATCCGAGATTATAACGGGGACGTAATTAGTGGAACGTTCTACGAAAGTGAATTACAAGCCATCGATAAAAAAGACGATGTCTATCGCGTCGAATCGATACAGAAAGTGATCGGGAGGGGGCGCAAGCGGAGATATCTAGTGCGCTGGGAGGGTTATCCAAAATCGATGGACTCTTACGTTGACGGTTTTGTATAAAACAGACACGACAACTCGACCGTGGTAATCATGGATTTATCGCAGCGGGGTACGTTACGGATACCTTTGGTGGTTCTACAGCTCGCGATACTGTTTTTTATCGTGGGGGTAACTGTGTACAACTTATTCACCGAAACCCAGACGGATCTATCCTCGCTAACTAGGGTACTGTCTCTCCAAACCGCCGACGAGGATGACTCTTCTGGTTTTACCGAGTAATTCTTCAATGAGCGTTTTTAAGGCTAACACCGCGAACGATTTTGTAACCCAACTATTCTCCGAGTTAAAATATGATACAGAAAGATATGAGGCATCGCTTGCGGAGGCCATGTTCCCAGTAAGCTTCCAGCCCACGTTCACGGTAGACCACAAGCGGGCGGGTATCGAATTTTCTGACAGCGGCCATCGTCACGTGTATTACATACCGCCCGGCAAGTATCGCAGTGTCCCGGATCTGTTGGAACAGTTTCGCTTGCGATACGAGAAAGAAATTACAATCAAGCAATATACCGGTGGCGTGTTCGGCTTGAGCTTTAGGTATCTCAAGAGTCGATTTCCACAGGCCGACGAGCCCTTGATACGGGTCAAAAAAATCAGTGGTGCGGGTCCGCGTCTCACCAGCATCGAGGACACGTTTCCGCGTTATTTTACAGTGGAACATCATGTTTTGAAGAAACAAAAACCAATAGAGTTCTTAATCAGACCGAAAACCATCGTGAAAGATGTAGACACCGTTTATATATACACCGATCTGATCAGACCTCGTGTATTCGGCAGCGAGCTAGTACCTCTCCTTCGAAGCGTTCCGGTCACCGCGCAAGAAGGAAAAATACAGCACTGTGTCTATGATAAACCTTACTTTTTTCCCCTGGCCAAGAGTAATATTCGAAATATACGAGTATATCTTCGTGACAAGAACAATAACCCTATCGCGTTTAAAACAGCTCCCGTTACAGTGACTTTACTGATCCGTCGAGGAGCCGTCAAAGCGTTATGAGCTATATCACGATATTCGGAAGCGGA
>ATSW01127566.1:0-10599 GCA_000444245.1 Botryllus schlosseri | reverse complement strand
TTCATANAAGATATCCATCAAGCCTGCACAAAATATATAATATGTTTATTTNACAGAGCAACACTGCTGAACACTGCTGTGCAGGCACCTATCAAGGCGTACTCGTCCGACTCATGCAACGTATCACCGCNACCNATTTCANCTATTCATCTCATNATTGAATATATTGCTCTCAACAATTTCAATACATTACACACCANCAAGCAACAAAACTGGAGTGGAATAAAACGAGACACACACCAAGTCGATTGTGGCATCAAGTGTGACTGCATTTCAGATTGGACTCATTTTGAAACACAGAATTGTTTCATCTAAATTGTGTCACGATTCAGTATTTTTGGTACAATAATAGATATATGTCATTTTATTAATAAAATGAGAATTCAGATGACTACAAGGAAGTCCACATGCCTTTATCCAGATTTTACATTCTTTCATGCATGTTATTGGCTCTGGGAAAGGTACAAGTGCACACCAGGAACGGTCTGGGTAGCCATCTCCATCTCCAAGTTACACAGGCTATTAGCACAGTGTTTATCCGGCATTTATCCTGATAGCACAGTGTTTTTCCGGCATTTATCCTGATTGATTCAATACATGAGCTAGAACAAAAAATGACGATTTTAGCTAGGAACGGATCATGTTGCCCAACTTATATCATATTAATATGATCATTGAATATGCAGACAAGTGTCCACTGTAACAGTAATTTGCTAGATAATGATACAGACTGTAGACTGTACTATATACGATTCCATAAATAGAAAGCATATAACGCCAAGCCCACATAATGAATACCCCACATATCCTGACTCAAGATTCCTCTAATACATGCTACTCGGTACGACAATCCTATAGTATATGACTAAGGATAATACAGCAATAGTTGCTTCATCCGAAAAGTTGTCAGAAGCCATTCATTTGGACACACCATGCTGATGCGTGCTTGCCACCATGTTTATTGTAGGTTAGAACACTGCAAATACACAGTAGCTCTACGTTATTACCATTCACCAAAGCCAGCTATTCCCAATTCAATGTAATTTTGCTAAAAACCTATATTTTTCAACCCTTTTCCATAAGAGTTCATATTAAGCTTGCCCGGCCTTGTTCTTTGTTTACATCCTGCTGCAACCTGATTGGTTCGTGTCAAAGGTCACGTAAGTGTCTATTGTAATTGTAATTTGATATTTTTAGCATTGAGTAATTGTAATTGTAATGTAATTGAAACATGCAAGGAAGTAATTACAATTGGAATTGGAATTGAACTAAAATGTTGTAATTGATCCAACTCCGATAAAAACATTTATTCGACTGAAACGATGTATAAATGTTGACAAACATACACGCATTTCATCGTTTACCAATCAGTGTCTCTCGGTTACGGCTTTTAATTTCATTCAAAACGAAAAAAAAATCATGTTCACATACTCATTAAGGTGCAAATGACAATAAAAATATTTCGTTTACAGCAAATCCTGAGAAGTATTGTCGATGTGCGATTTGAATTCCAGACAATGATATCACGATTAGCGGCACGATTTCTTGTTCACGAGTTGATTTGAAACGAACAAAAGTATTTTATCCAGACTTATGAGCCCAATTATGATGTGGACATTACCCTATTCATCGGCAATGCCATGATTGGTCTCGTGCACATGGTCACATGTGCTTATTTTTTAGCCTGCTGAAAGGTAGACCGCTTTTAATTCGCATCTGCTTGTATGTTCTTCCAATCCTAGAAAGACTCGCGGCACACAGTTTGGGGATCACTGCTATTCATAGTCGATGGCAATTGGTTACAGCAATTCCAGGTTGCATCTTCGCGAGTAGCGCAAAATGATCAATGTCACTATAAACTCGTGTAATCTTCAGAATATATTCAGCTCTATTATTACTTGGGTTACCATATTTTGGAATCGGGAAAGGAGGACACCTTCTCAAAATTTTCAAACTTAGAATACCAGAGAAAAATCTTGAAAAATGGTAAACTTTCCCCACTTCGTGGTCGGTTGACTAAACAACAAAACGTCAAGTTTCAGGCTCAGCTCCCGAAATACCCGCCGGAGCTTTACTTCGGTGGTGATTTACGGTATCGCAGTCCAATTTGACAGTAAATTTGACCAAAATTCTCAAAAAAGAGCACAAAGTCTCAAAAAGGAGGGCATTTAGGCGGCCTCGGAGGACATTTTCAAAAACATGAAAAGGAGGTCAAATCCCCCTAAAGGAGGACGTATGGTAACCCTATGTTATACGGGAGCGATCTCGCTCAGTCGTTGCGATAATTTCACTTAGAAACGCGATGGAAAGATATTCCCAAACTACTTTGTACTCTACAAAATCCGAAATCTAAGAAGTAAGAAGTGTTGTCCAAGATATGCTGTTACGTTGAAGCGGAAATATCTTCAACAACTTGAGTAGGGCGCATAAGAAAAACCGAATTGAGTACTCCGAAAAGTAGAAGTACTTCGTCACTGACCACCTCTGAATATCTGGTTAAACAACTTTTCGACTGAATAAAGAAATAGTTGTTGAGCTCAATACGGGTTACAAACAACGTTCGGGTTCGGGCCCAATGTAAACAGCCCGATTTCGCCTCTGCACCGCTTCCGTTACTATTTGTTGTCAATTGGGACATGTGTTGCTACGCTTCAAACAAGGGTCGTTCTCCTACTGTTCTTACTGTCAATATAAGCGTTGCCAAGATAAACAACAGATGGTCGTAATAGGTCTCACGTACTCGTCAAACGCTTTCGAATCTCTGTCAATCAGCGGAATAAGCTCCTGCATTGCGTCAAATAATGGAGGTATGTTTTTTCTCATAACGCCGTCAAGGGATTCCCATTGCCGCTTCCCATATGTCAAAAGCCCTGCAGAAACATTACAAATGCTGAAGTAGGAGTGGCAAGCACGAATGCGGTTGTATTTCAATCATAGCTGTGAAGGTAGACCGATTAATAACGCAAATACTCATTAATTACCAACAACAGAAACGCCATGGAATCACAATCACATCCTACTGATATGGATGTGTAATTATAATTTATTAGGCTACTAAATAAACATTACTGTACTATGTTGTCACTAAGAAAGCTAAATTCGATGGCTGATTGTCCTCCGCCGCATTTTAATCGGGATTTTGGACAATGATAATTATTACTGCGGCTGGGGTTCGAGTCGAGTACCGCCTATCATGAGGTCACGCTGGTAACAATGACTTGGAAAGTAGGCTAATACATGACTCAGATTTGAGAACTCAATTATTTGAGCACACCCTAATCTATTATGTGAGCTAGCCGAAATAAGCTATATAGTCAGTTTCATTGATAAACACCGAACAGCAGCAAAAGTTTAAAACACAGCTTCACTTGTGACCCGAAGCGAGGCGATGTTATCGAAAGGATTCGACCATCGTTAGATAGTGCTGAAGAGTCGCGGCAACTGGTCAATCATAACCTACTTATTACAGAAATTCTCAGAGAGAGAGAGAGAGAGATATGATATTCTTTTTCGCCTGCACCATCGAGATACTTTGACGACGGAGTTGCGATACGGCCCCATGAGGTCATCTACACTGTTAAAAATATTCTATGCCAAATTACTGGTCTGGTCCTGGCAGCAGTTTTACGACTCTGAGACCAGTAAATTTGAAAAATATTTTCCCGTAAATATTATTGACCGTAATTTATTTTTACAAAGACTGACTGTTAAAATTTTTACGGAAAATTCCCGTTACCTGATGTAACGGAAAACGGCTGTAATACCAAGTTACTGGTCTAGTCCAGTGCAGCAGTTTTACGCTGATGAGACCAGTAAATTCGAAATAACTCTCCCCGTAATATGATTTTACATATGCTGACCGTAGGAAATTTTACTGAAAATTTCCGTAACCTAAGGTAACAGAAATCTGCTGTAATATCAATATACTCGTCTGGTCCCTTGCAGCAGTTTTACGTTCCTGAGACCAGTAAATTTGAATCAGGTTTATTTGGTGCGGGAACACGTGAAAAAAAAGTAAGTGTGGATAATGACGAAAATCCAGTCTTTCTTGTGGAGATCATCGGTCAGCAACTGCCTGAATGAAGAGGGCTTCATCAAAACTTCAGCAGCAGTTGAAGGACTGTACTTTGGGCCATGCTCTTTTGTAGGTTCTTCTATAATCTGAACAAAGATTATGCTGTCATCAACACCGTTACAATTTGGAAACTTTGAGACGCTATGGTATGACATACTGCGACTTTTCATATTCTTGTCAATTTCTCAAATAATGATGGCCTAGGATAGCGATGTCGAACATAAGGCCAGCAGGTCGCATGCGGCCTGCGAAGCAATTCTGAGTAGTTTGAAAAAACCCTGTATTACCCAGCACATTTTCTAACAAATGTTGAGATATTATTGTAAGAAATGCTTCCCGTAAGGCCACAAATGTCAAGATCATAGACCGTGATATAATTATCCGACAGTGGTGTTATGGTTTTACTCTGGTCATCATCAGGAACAAGTTGGTGATACTGACATCCAATTCCAAAAACTCCAAAAAGTGCACACTGAGTTCATATTTTTATGAAGAAATGAGCCAAAAAGTAGTTATTCGTGAAGTGAAAAAAAACTGTTATATGCAGGTCGCATGGAAAATATAATAGTTATAAAAAATACAATTCAAATATATTTGGTCGCACTGCTGTATCACTTCTACTCTAAGGCCCCAGACAGACAGAGAAACGCGAATGACGATTAATAATGAGCCAAATTCTAACGTCTGCGTTTACAATTAAATCACTTATGTTCCTCAAAGCCCATACGATGAGTTAACGGCAGATTACGATTAAAACAACGGGAGCATACAAATATGTCAGCTTATTCCGTGGTTAGAGTCAGTGTTTAAGCGGTTGAATTCAAACGATCAATCTTTGAATTTTTGCCAAACTTCCGTTGTTTGCGAGTAAAGGTGCTGCTAGAATATATCAATATGATATGATCGTGAATGTTATGTAATATACCAAAATGTATACAGGATTGATAATAAACTATTTAAGCGAAAAGTAAGGTCGGGCGTTTTGATGTACCGTAACATTTTGGAATGATTTGACTGATCCGGCCCGCGAGCGGTTTGAAAGTTTGAATCTGGCCAGCGACGCAAGTTGAGTTTGATACGGATACCCTTGGCCTAGGACTTCGTACCTGAATCATCTTTTCCAGCGTGATTGCAAACTTTTCTGGCAATACTCCTTTGCATCGCACGTCCAATGTATTTCGCACGGCATCGTGCTAGAAGCGAGAGGCGAAATGATCCCTTTCTATCACATAAGCATTCGACGTCATGATTCATAATGCCATAACGCTTCCATTTTCGTGTAGTTCAATGTCAGAAAATGTAATACATTCTTATAAGCCATAGCTTCTGTTCACCATTAAACTGTAACGAAAATACATACGTCTTCAGAAACAGGACTGAGAATAACTTGCCAGGTTTGAGCTCGGATACTGCTATACCTACAATATCTGCTATCAACACCTGCAATATTCTAAAGCTAGAGTTAAGCTGTGGCTTCGAAACCCTCAATATCTTACAGCAACGCATCTTGTTATTATCCAATACGAAAACATCGCGTCGATATAAAATCTATCTCGGAACATTCAGCCGCACGTGCTCAGGCTCAGATATGTCTGACGCCACTATGTCTGGAATATGTATGACGTCACAATGTACTGTTCGCTCGAGCAGCTACGAATTCATGATCAAACAATTCACAAGACCATTCGCAGGAAAAAGGTAAAGGACGTCTACTACTCTCGTCTCAATAGCAAAGGAGCATGGCGGCTAAACAGCAGCTCCCGTGTTTCGATATATAGTTTGCATCATGCATGCGTTAAGGAGTCTACAACGGTGGCAGAACTGGTCCAACAGATAATCACACAAAAGATCATACCTGCAGTAAAACTACATAACATACCAAATTCGCTTGCCATGCTACTATTGCTAGACCTTGATGTCTCAAAGGATACTATTTATGAAGCGATATAAACGATGGTATCTGCAATGCCCAAATGTTCGGATACCATTCACCGATTAGCAATCAGCACGGCCATCGATGTCGTAATTTAGTTGATGATTGAAACATGATGTAATTACGAAAATCACATATATATCTGTACATAACACCGTAAGCGTGTAAAATGATCGAATTGTGAGTTCAATAGCAATGTTGCAAATAATGATTATCCAGTAAATCCGGTAAATCCAGTAAATCCGGAATACTTATTATCCAGTAAATTGCTTTTACAAATCCAAAAGTAAATCTGACATACTGGTTATCCCGTAAATTGCTTCTACGAATTTAATCTGTAATTTTTTTACCCTCTAAAAACAAGTAAAATTACTTTTGACGTGCCCGTATATTAATTTAACGGGCATTTACCGTTAATATAACTGACGGGACAAATTTACCGGTATAATTTGGGTAAATCTACGAATATTTCTAAGAGTGTAGTCTGCGCCCCCGTTTTTTTTTCTCCTCCATGCTATCCTTGATTGCTGAGCGCCTAGCAGGATACCAATTTTCGAGTCTTTGGTATGACCCGGCCGGGGATCGAACCCACGACCTACCGCTCGAGAAGCCGGACGCACAACCATTACACTATCAGCTCAACTTCCATGTCATTACGATACAAATCTTTCCCTCTCCCCTTCAGAGTTATGAATAATAATTTGGCGAACCTTTAAAATAACGGCCTGCATTTATATAACTACAGCATACGCGTTGGAATTGGAATTACTACTATTACCTTCTCTGTTTCACTAGTGTACTGAATAGTGTGTTTACAGTAGACGTTCTGAAACAAAAACGATACCTGCCATGGTAGCAAGTGCAGCGCCCATCGACGCTACCGTTGCAGAAACGGAGCCCCCGCCTGGCGACGGGGTTCTGGATCCGACGGCATTGATAAACTCTTTTACGGACAACGAAGCTAGCGGGTAGTCACGTCTCTCATCAGCAACACAGTATTCAATAATTCTCTTTTCCGGCTCGAATTGAGAGAGAGAGTTCAATCCTAGTCTATCTATCGCCAATCGCACTTTAGAACGCTCATCGAGAATGAATAGTTGCTCTTTTTCGATGAAGTAGTTCGCGGCTTGCAAAATCGATTCTAGAGGTACGATGCCGACAATTTCTGACCCCGTGACAGGCACGTTAATGTCTCGCGCGCAATTCTTAGCTTCTTCGTACACCATGTGAATGGGAGTCACATTGTAGTCGGTGATGTTGGTGGATACTTGCGCTAGATTGTTCTCGTCCAGGTACCACCCGATGCCTTGTACGTTTTTTAATTTCCCCGGCCGACCCTGACCACGGCCACTTTCGCGTAAATCCAGCGCGATACGGTGGGCTTGTTCTTTGGTACCGATCAAATTCACATTGTAGGCTATCAAAAATTTCCTAGCACCGGTAGCTGTCGCACCCCAATTTGGTACGAAATCAGTCGTACCGAAATCTGGTTTCCACGCCGGGTCCTGAAGTTTCTCGGGGAGTTTTTCATATTCCCCAGCTCTAATGCTAGGTAATAGTCTCCTTTTCTCTTCTTTTGCCGAAAACCCATACAGATATACCGGTACGTTTAACTCCCGCGCCAACATCTCACCGAATTTAACAGAGCATTGCACGCAGTCATCCATGGTTGCGTTCTTAACGGGGATAAAGGGGCATACATCCAACGCGCCCATCCTCGGGTGCTCGCCGTAATGATGACTCATGTCTATAAGCTTGAAGGCTACCTTAGCCGCTGCGAAAGCACCGTTTACGACGCTATCAGCAGATCCTACGAACGTATACACTGTTCGATTAGTAGAAACGCCAGGATCGCAGTCCAGTAGAACACATCCTTGCGTATCTCTGATGGCATCGGATATGGCTTTTATCACACCGGCTTCGCGGCCTTCGCTAAAGTTTGGAACGCATTCGATTATAACATCCATAGCAGCGTCGATACAAGGCCTATTTGCAAAGCAGTCATCCGCTACGCACAGGAAGACAATAGCCTCATGCGACTAGCTGCATACAATTCGCAGCGCAGCTATTACAAGGCACGCAATAACGCATATACCTAACTGCTCCTTTGCCGATGCAACAACGTGTTAGAACTAGCAACGCAAAGCAGCCGACCCGTTACCGTTACCTGCCCGTCGATAAATAAACACGTTTCACTGAATTAGAGAATCATTCCACTCTTGCCTCATGGCTATCTTTCATTGGCTCGTGCCAAAGGCGTGAGAGGTGAGTGGCGATGTAATGTTGTAAGTGTAAGAGCAGGAAGGCGACTGAGAAGAAGATAATCCAGTTCACACACAGCATATTCGAATGTTGTACAATACACAATGCACAGTACATCTGCGAGGTGTGAGGTTGATCATAATGATCAACTTCGGAGGTGCATAATGTTATTATGACTTCGACATGAAAATCGTACAAACCATTGTGCTGATGCTACATATATATACAATACATACAAATTATATGTCATCGGGAATGGTAATTCGTTGATCACTATTAACTTATTCATTTTAAAAGTTCATTCATTCTCTCACGATATACTCACCTCGAAACAGCAATTCACATGTTGATCATAATTGGTTAAATTTCTCGTATAATCTTTAGCAATAATGTAGACACAAAGCAAACAAAGACCGTGAATGGTTACGTAATCCTGAAGACAAAACAAGGTGTCCGTGAGATGAAATTTAATCATTTCTGAAGTCCACCCGTTTTCATGAGACTATGAAAATGGTGGCAAACCTGCAGCCGGAGAAGAAGAGGAATTGTGCGACCGTTACGAGTCATTCAATAAGTTGTTTTGACGGCCGTAAGCGTGCAATCCGAATTTGGATTGTACTCCCCCGTTCCCGAAGAAAAGATACGCATATGTTACATCTGGGGTGGCCAACCTTTTCAGCTAAAGGGCCACACTTGCCTGACGAACTATTGCGCGGGCCACTAGCCGCGCGAAGCGCGAAAATTTTTCAAAGTTCATATGTCAATAATATTGTCACTTGGCTATATTGCGGGCCTGCTGTATATCGCTGGGCTCAGTTTGCCAGGAATGGACTATTCGGCGCCTGGACATATCGATATCGAAAGCTTCGACCAACATGCGTCAATCATTTTGTGCGTAGGTTTCATAGTCGACGGTCTTTCTGCGGGCGCAAACGTAAGGTTGCATATGTTGAACGACTCTTTGTTTCGTAATCGCGAATATAATAGCTAGACTCAATCTGATACATTTGGCGTTGTTTCATTATCTTAAAGGAGTAACAATATTAAAAGCAAGAAATCGAGTGACAGCATGTTGCGCGAAGCGTGTAGAAAATTTTTACTTGTGATAAATCCATCGCAAAATTGTTCTGCTTCATTGTAGTGTACAAAGATCTAGCAAAAAGTGACTGGCTATGGATCTGCCAATGCGTCGGAACTGATATTTTAGTCATCACATCTCAAGTGTTGCGGCCAGACTAATCAAATTTTTGGTCGGCCTTGCAAGTTCACAATCTGTGCAATCCATTTTTGATAATATTTCTAATTTCGAAAATTACCTCGCGGGCGACTCAAAACCTTCTTGCGGGCCACGGGTTGGCCGGCCCTGCCCCACAATCTCTTGCATTTGAAAAATGAAATAGTCTTTATCTGCTGTATGATTTTTGAATTTAGGAAAGACATAGTTTGATATAGTCCTACATGACAGCATTTGATGCTTTTGTTATTTTGTGTTTGGGCAAGCAGACTTAGTTGGTGATAAAAATTGATTACTCTCAGTGGTGCATGGATTTTCTTGCTCTCACTTCAATATTAGATGCCGCCATAATAAACCGGAATATCACTGTACTGGATTTGATTACTGAACAGAAAACATATCACTACCTAGCTAGACGCAAGTTTTGTTTCCATTTACTAAGCGATATACATAAAAACTCCCAATATATAGGTAAACTACGCAATCAACAGAAAGAATCATGGAATTTGGAAATAACAATAATCACCACGACGGCAGGAACGGTTTTGCTCAGAAAAAAATGTATTCAATGCTACATCGCAATCAGCCGTTTTCAGTTTTTCATCTTGCGGCGACGCAATCTTGACCACCAAAAAAGGACGCCAATACATTTCCTAAAAATGTTGCAACTTCAGAATCATAAATTTAGGAACAAATTCTGGGTCAAACTCTATATTTTCCATGTGCACATCACGAAATGTATACATAAAACAACATGACTTAATTCAAGCGCAAGTCATTTGGCCTTGTACTTGGGCATACCATCTGAGATCTTTCTTCAGATAATAGCCATCTGCAGTAATCATCAAATATGGAAAATACTTTCCAGGTGTTATTAGGTCATCCCTTACCGTGTAGGGGCACTTGACTTCCAGCCAGTCACGCTAGGGATATCTAAAGACAACGAATCAAGACGACGTTTCTTTCGGTGTCCAATGTAAACAATGGATCACTAGGACGAGCATTTGGCGCCCCAAAGTGTATGAATGTCTCCCATTGCAAAGAACTATTTTCATACTTGACAGTTCTACCATAAAAAATCTAAAAACCTTGTGG
>ATSW01127544.1:0-24111 GCA_000444245.1 Botryllus schlosseri | reverse complement strand
GATCGGCTAGGATTTCATCAACACACTTCTCCATTTCTAATTTGACTGTAAAAAGACCAAGTACATGGGTTATACCATAAAAAGCTTGACATANTAAAANAGCAAAATTTGAGTCCGATATCGAAAATCATTGCAAATCAAATTCCCATAAGANTACATTACACACAAGCAGGCATGGACTAGAAAATTTTCAGTTTTTATCAAATTACATTAGAATTATATGACAGTAGCAAATGTCTGTAAAGCAAGCTTGGCTCGTTTCGCACTATACAGTTGCAGTTACAGACAGGAAAACCAAACATTATATTAGAATTAAAATTAGAACACAGAATCATTTATACATTATGCTTGAGCACTGTATACAGTGACAGTCCGATATGAAATCCATGCAAGGGAAGATAATCCAATAGCTGTGAAAAATTAACTCGCCATGNGACAGTAGTTCAAGAACGCCATTGAATCTCGAAGCAGCCATATTGTGGGCAAAGGTAGCNCGACACAGATCAACGACCAGNAATNCCATATGTTTTAGAAGTNGAACAAACATTCTAATTTTTCCAATATTCAAANTTTGACCATGATGGCTCAATACAACAAAGCAGTCAGTCATGTATCATGTCCCCTTATACTTTACCTGACGGAAGAGCCAGCAATGCTGAAACCCTCCTTGTTGAGACAGAATGTGCATGTGTAATCCACTCGGAACCCGCCAAACTTCCAAATTTTGCCTCAATTTTCGTAACAAAAATAGTTGCTTCTTACATATCAATGCAAAACTCAATCCTTGAGAAACGACAATTCTGACGCTAATATTCAGTTGCAATTCAATAAGTTAGTAATGAATTGATGCAATATTAGTAAATTCGTTAAAAAAAATCGAACTCGATCATCATATTTCAAATCCCAAGCATTATTTTCCGGCTTGCTAGGCGTCAGTAAGTAAGNACAGATGCTTCACATACCGGTAGCTAAACATGGTCACTTGAATATAAATAAACTAAATCTAAAATCATTCCAGCTCTTCATCTATCTATATATAGGTAAAAAAAAACATGGCTTGATATCTCTGCGCACCAGCAACCCGTCTGAATACGAGATTGCAACTGCAACGAATAGACTGTTACGAGTGTTACCTTACATATTCGCGCGCACTGCCCGACAGCGACTCGAGTGTATCAAACCAGAGTACACGCACGCCCAGCGGGATTATTACATCATAGTGCCCTACTCCCACGGCTCACTGCGATTGGTCTACGTCAACAATGCTGTCTGGCAAAACGAGACCAATGAGCGGTTGCGCGGCGAGAGTGATTACTGAGAATGCTCGCAGCTGGCGTCGGGGCAATGATCCCGCTGTATTACTTCTGAAGCAAAAGGTCCCCGACATTCATAGAAGTCCGAATGGCGATTGAAACATGCTAAACCTAATTCTGACGTCAACGTATAGAGTTAACTATAATCCTGACAAGGACTATCTATAGGCCTAAGGCTAGGCTTGGTAATGGAGCATTTCAGTGAAAAACAAAGGTTTCAAATTATACCGGATTTTTCGGGATAAATATGTGCAGTTGTGCACAAATGCATCTACTGCAAGAATCAAATAATCTCATATTAGTTTACCACTTTATACACCTATACATATACCAAGCGATAGTATAGTGCGCATCAGGCCTGTTGCTATCGCTGCCTATCTCGCATATACGTCAAAAGTCACCCGTTACATTGTAATCCAATCATCATGGCCTGCTCACCCATCTGCCGTTATCAACATCCGTCTGCTTTACCAGAAATAACTGGTATATATGAGTTGGTATACTTGTTTACCAGTTAAAGAGATGTAAAATTTACCAATTTCTCNAACAGTATACCAGAAATGANTGGTAATTATNTTTACTAATGAGTAGGTATACGAGTTCACTAGTTAAATAGATGTAAAATTTACCAATTTTTCTAACAGTGTTATAGTCATCTTTATATTTAATAACAGGAGCTAATCAGGCGCAAAGTCACTCAACTCGCAATTGTCATAGTTGAGTGACTTTCATCAGGCGGGAAGCCAGCGATAGTTCTTTTGTTCGATTTTCGATATCCCAGGGGATTAGCGAGGAAGATTGAGGTTAAGAATTGCCAGACGGGATACAACGGTTGTTCTCGGCAAACAGTTGCGGGTGTGACAGAAGGGTTTCTTTCATAGAATAAGGAAGATCAGTATATGCTTGCACATTATTNCAAGCATACTGGTAGGGTTGATGGAAAGGAACACATCATTCGCATCGCATGATGGACAGTAGCTATGGTGCCTCATNCAAACGTAAGTATAAATAGCTATCCTTATATTTTGATATAGATAATGCTATGTCACTACATGACTCCCCAGACTCGGTCGTNATTATATTGCCTGTCGCAGACAAAAGCTCAAAATTCGTTTTATTTCAATATTGAGTTGTGAATGTTTGCAGACAGCTATCTTACTGTTATCTTTTATAAAAGGAACCCGTTCTCTCTTCAGGGCGTTGAAAAAGGTGAAGTCACTGAGGGTTGTCACCACAATGGAAAGAATCTCGACAATATGCAAAATGCTTCAATCGCAATCATACACGGCTTCTATTGGCATGCTCTAGTTACTATGTTCATACTTTGATGAGCCAATCTCGCAAATATTCAGGCGAATGGTAAGCAAAAAGCCTTCTTTTATTCATAGTTGTTAGTTTATAATTCTCGTTANTAAATTACCTTTCACTTTTCAGTGGAGAGACGCGTATAGTTTCAGTACACGAAAAAATGTCTCNTACTCAACTCAAATAATTACAATAATAATTGATTCAGATTCGAGTAGTCGAATCATTGCAGTCATTTGTTGCCATTTACCATTNTTTGATAGATGACTCCAACAATCAAACAAGTCCAAATGATGTCAATGAAGGTGTGTCTTAATAATCCAATCCATATCTGTTTTCAGGACAGTGTTCAAGGAGACTTTGTGGAGGAGGCTCCAAATCATCCGTTCTTGGTCGCAATCGGTAAGTTATTGTTTAGATTGCAATGCAATAGTTTTGGAAGTGACATTTTATGCTTATGATTACACCAATTCATGTCAGCATGCGCTATATAATNTTAGGAATTAGCGTGGAAAGTTAGCGGGAATGTATCTAATAAANATCACAATTTGGAGGTGATTCGAGTCGATTCAAGTCAAGTCGCGAGTCAAGTCACATTACCAATTAATACTANCTAATATGACACAATTCAAGTNGGCGCCAATNGTTNAGGAGTATATAAACNATAGTCGAATTCATTTTNAATANAACAATATGTTTGGTTAATGGTCAAGGTANGAACAGAGACAGATATTTTGCTAATANATTAATTTACTACTTGTTTACCACAAAGTAAACTGTAAGCTTCGAACACTTNGTTTGTGGTCAATTTATTTGCNANAGAACAATGGCGGCTCTGTAAAACACACCATAATGGAATGATTGGTAGCTGTCACTGGTTACACCAGCGTTGCGCGAACAATCCGGACATATGCAAGATTCATTTATTTTCATCGACTCCGATAACTTTATCACTTGGAATTGACTCCTGAATTTTGATCCGAGTCACGAGTCAATCCACATTCCTGATACGTCAAGTCAAGTCGTTTTAACAAATTGACTCGAGTCAAGTCAAGTTTTACAAAAAGATGACTCGAATCAAGTCTTGACTGGAGTGATCCCAACACTGGTTTACCACAACCACCTCTAAATTGATATGATTTATTAAGATGCTAATCTGACTACAATACCCGTGCATTTTTAGGCTCGACCGTCCACTGTACAGACAAGTTTCTGATAACCGCCGAAAAATCGACGGAATCCTTCTACTCTGCAGTAGCTTATTTCTTCGCCTGCTTCTATGTCTTCAATATGAAGTACCCAGAAGAAGCAACAGCTGCATTGGAGTTCGTGCAAAGGTGAGCTATGAGTGAGAGTGAGACCACAATTGAAACAGATTATACTAAATTTAATTGATACTAATTATGCACCTGGACTCCCCGAAACACGTTCTGATCTCGACTATGCCTACCTTTATATGCTTTACAAGACAACAACTTCTATCTTTAATTCTTGTCCCAAGCAGTCTCTGATGCTACTTGAGTAGAAGTAATCAATTACATAATTGATGCATCCCATAACCACTAGAGTACTTGTGTAGAAGTTCTTCACAGTTTCCAAATCACGGGCCCGTGAGAGTGACCCACGGTGTAATTTTCTAAATTAGCCAACCCTGGTCTACGTAAATCAGGGATGACCAAACCGTGGCCCGCGAGAAGGTTTAGAGGGGCCCGCTAAGTAATTCTTGAAGTTAGTTATAATTTCAAAAAATTAATTACCCAGGTGATGTATTGTGAACTTGCGAGGCCAAACAAAATATTGATCAGCCTGGTTGCGAAATGCAGGATCTTGATGACTAAAATATGAATATAACCCAGTCCTTGCCAAGCCAAATGAGCCTAGCTCAGGGCCGGCCAACCCGTGGCCCGCGAGAAGGTTTTGAGTGGCCCGCGAGGTAATTTCCGAAATTTCTAATATCATCAAAAATGGATTGCACAGATTTTGAGCTTGCAAGGCCAACCAAAAATTTGATTAGTCTGGCCGCAATACTTGAGATGTGATGACTAAAATATCAGTTCCAACGCATTGACAGATCCATCAGCCATTCACATATTGATACATCTTCTTACACTACTATAAAGCAGAATAATTTGCGATAGACTTATCAAAGGGAAAAATTTTCTACAAGCTTAGCGCAAAATGTTGTCACTCGATTTCTTGTTTTTAATATTGTTGCCCTTTTGTGAAAATGGAAGAACACCTAATGTATCAGATTGAGTCTAACTATATTCGCGATTACAAGACAAAGTGTCGTTCAACATATGCGACCTTGTGTTTGCGCTCGCAGTAAGACCGTCCACCGTGAAACCTAGGCACGAAATGATTGACGCATGTTGGTCACAGCTTTCGTTATCGATATGTCCATGCGCCGAATAGCCCAGTCCTCGCAAACTTAGCCCAGCGATATACAGCAGGCCCGCAATATAGTTAGGTGACAATATTATTGACCTATGAAATTCAGAAATTTTTCGCGCTTAGCGCGGATAGTGGCCCGCGTATAATTTCGTCAATCGAATGTGGCCCTTTGGCCGAAAAGGTTGGCCAGCCCTGGCCTAGCTCTATACAGAGGCGACCCACAATATTTCAAGTGCCATCATTATTGACCGAATTCATTCATTAACTTTGAATAATTTTTGCGCTTGGCGCGGCTATGTATTCTGGATTTTAATAACATAATTGTTNTCGATTTTGATGNGCTGTAATATNAGTCTCGTTTTNGCNGTTACCNAATCCGGTTCGCTCTTAATTGGACGACTACTAAANGNTNNTCAATATTGNAGTGGCCTGCGCAATGGTTTGAAAATCTTNTGCGGCCCTTCGGCTGANAAGGTTGNCCACCCCTGACATNAATNGTACTAGAATACACNATTACTATCAGCTGGCAATCGTTTTGATTCNTTNTNCNTGTTAGTAATATCTAGCCTATTTCATTTATAGGTACTTTGCTGGGATCGCAGAGCAGGGCTCAAAGACATCTAAAAGAAGAAAAACTGACGTTCACCCTAAAGTGATAAAGTTTGCAAAGTTGCTGAAAAAAGCTCCATGAATACATCAATAAATGCTTCGACGCTGCATCATTAATTGATGATTAGTGTGTTGGTTTATGACCCGGTCTAGGAGTCGAGGAAATTGTATGTGGATTTACCAGCAAATCGGGCATACTATTACTGTGATTGTGCCGTGATTCCGAAGTGCGCCAAAGAGTCGTATTTAGCTTTACAAATTAGCAGTAAATTTACTAGCAAACAGTATTAATCCTACTGTTATTAGCCGTAATTTCATTGACTGTCTAGAAGCAGTTTTTAGTTTTACAATAGGGAGTAAATTTACTGACAAACCAGTAATAAATCTTACTGGAATCAGTATTTAGTTTTACATTTAGTCAGTAAATTTACTAGTAAACCAGTAATAAATCTTACTGCTATAACACCGTAATTTAATTGACTTTCTGGAAGCAGTAATTACATTTACAAATGGCAGTAAAACTGCTGCCTGCTATTTGAGCAGTAAATTTACTGGTATTTTTTTAACAGTGTATATGGATTGCGTATTGGGATATTACAACGAAATTCATCGCGCATCGAAATGATGTCCACGGTTTCCATAATAAAGTGTAGACCGCACTGAGACCTGATATCACAAAGAGTAAAAAGTTACGCATTCGCTATATATATCGTGGAGTTTGGTATTTCCCTCGAAACCCTGTAAAATTCTTCTACAGACTTGTCGTAATTTCATCTGACTTTCGTCCAAATCTTCTCTTTTCTGGGGCCGAAACGACATTTTACATAGGTCAACGAGTTACATGTTGCAACGCGATATTGTTTTTGTCATTTCGGATAACGAAAGGAACGATCCAATCACTAAAGGCATTTGTAGCGTTAAAGATGACATAGTGAGCATGTATATGACATACAGTAAATATATGCCTCCGGAAAAACGGATTTTCCAGGGCATCATGTTGCTACAGTAGTTATTCGTTCAAGCAACTTACACGGTATTGATATTGCAAGAGAAACTGATTTTTCCGTTGATCACAGGCAAGCAGTTCATGGGGACGCCGTTTAGTGAACATTGTAGGCTGATGACAAAGTCAAAGTGATGCGTGAGGCTAATATAAATCCTCGAATCTAGTCCCAGATTGGCTTGATGCCCGTCTTCGTCAAGAGGTGGCCGAACAATAGGTCACTCCTAGCAATGACAAACATACTTTATTACAAAAAAGCTGAATGCCTGCTGAAAATCGGGAGAATAAATTAAACGATATTCTTGTAACCATGGGAGTAGGGAACCGTGCGAACATTCTTTCGGCGTACTCTTATCCTTTCAATACGTCGTATTTTGCATTGTGTATGCCTTGAGAGGGGAGGGTAATATATAATCCGACGTTTACTATGACATTCGGTTCACTTCGTGTTCGACATGTGAACCCCGATAGTTCTGAGCGAGGACGTTTAAACGATTTTGATAAACATCAGGATCAACAGAAATCTCAACGTTATTGATCAAAATTAGCTGCAGCATCATCGTAGCAGCGAGAACCCAAATTCAACAATAAACTATGATATATACCATGCATCATCAGAAATTATACATATTCCATAGAATTATGCTTGAAATATTACATTATTTTGAATCTTCGGGAATATTGCAACTACCCTGCAAAGTGCAGGTCATAAACCAGTGGTCTTCAACGTTTTCTTGCCAACGTAGTCCGTTTTCAATTTTTGACGCTGACTGCTTTTAGTTTAGCAATTCCATATATTTATCTCCCACCATTTCTCGGGTTATATGCGTGACTCTCGTTTTCACGATAAATCTTACCAATACTTCCATATCGTCAACGCCTGCTCCACATAGTTTGCAAAGGCGAGTTGGTAAAGCTGGAACATTGTAATCGTGATATGATATTGTCAGGTGTCACTGCGTTAGCTGGGTAAAATGCTTGCGAGTTGTGAATAGTCGCTACTCTATATACGACGGTGAAACTGCGAAGTAAGTAATTGTTTTCGATCGAAATTGCCTCTTCGTGTGCTCTTCCAATATTTTCGGCAGTCTCTCTCAGACACACCTATTCATTGAACCTCGAAAACATTCCGGACAGTGTCGGTGAAGCAATGATTCCTAATCTGGCGTTGAGTTGGTAAAACGACTAGTATATACCCCTGTTATTCACACGGCTAATGATTCTTATTCTCAAGAGCGCTCAATTTACGGAAATACATTTATTATCACGATTAGCACGAACAGACTTACGAGAATTTATATTGCAATTACCACACTATTCTAATGTGGCAGCGGTAAATCGCTTCCTATCAGTATACTTACGTTTACGGCCTCTTAATCCATACCGACATGAAGTATCATCCGCTTGAAAACTCCGAATCGTTCACGCCATGATGTAGCGTAGCATATATCATAGATCTCATAATACCGATTACTGTTTGGTTGCAGTGGGATTCCTCAGAACACAATACTGTAGTATACATGCATAATTTTTCATTTCATACCTACGCTTGAATATGTCGCGTTCGCAAATACTATTATCTTCAGTATAAAATGTGTGTTCGTGACCTGCAGGAACATGCATGACATAGAGGGGAACCTTAGCAATTTAGAAAAGATTGAAGAGATATCGTAAAAGGCCGACATGTTTTTGGTAGAAATCTTAACCAAAAGATGTTGTCGATTAATTTGCTGTATCAAGAAAGTATGATATTTCAGCATCTTCCACGAGTGCCGGCCATGTATTAAGCTGGCCCACCTAATTTTATAACCTAGTGTTGATAGACCATGAGATAATTCCATATAAAAAAGCGACTTTTAAAAATCCAAGAACTGAAAACTTACTTATGTACATGTACATCTGAATGACTCTCGGTTACCGCATCTTGGAAACTTAGAATTTCAGGGGCAATAGATTCCTACGACACCCAACGGCAGTATTTTGCTCTTCCGTATCTTATCGAATGTAAATTTACGGTCTAAAACGAGAACTATTGACACCTCTGATGTATATTCATAAAAAGTCTGAATTATATGGCTTTAGGTGTTTTTGAATGTGGATTTACGTATGCTACGTTTACAACGAATGTGAATATTTCAGAAATAACTTGATGTTGGTAAACGGTTCCTAAAGTAATATTACCATTCATTGCTCTCCACAATAACCTGAAAATAACACTGGACGCGACAGCACATCTATTTCATTTCTAATCCTAATATCTCTAACTCGAAGAAGCAGATATATTACAATTATCCTTTGTTTTCTACAGGAAATTGCTGCATGCGGTTTGCCGGTGAAGATCGCTGTCAAAACCTTCGGTTACTGTCCATGGAACTTCCATCGTCACATACGAGGTGGGTGTCTGCTACACCACGTCAGCAGTCCCAGTTTCCCCGCTATTTATTGCGATAAGGTGACATTTACTCAGTGTTTTTTATCAGATAAAATATTTATATTGATAAATATCATGGTAATATTCCCATACACATAGATCTGCGAAACCGCCCCCATACGATAGTAACTAGTAATAATTCCGGTTTAAGTTTTCGTCAAAGTTTACTTCCGAGAACGACACGACTACTTGTTTTGGTTGAAGTTAGATTGTTTAGTTGACTCTAATAGATATTTCCTATTGCGATTGCCATGCAGTCTCCGGTACTTATCTTCACCGTTGCCTCAAAAGTCATAACGAGTCCTTGCACTTGAAGTATCATTCGAACCAATTGAAGACGGAATTTCGAGTATACGAGGCATAACTCATGTCATTGCATTTTGCAAGGCGATTGAAGTACCTATATGAGTGTTGTTTATTTTGAACCGAGTAACGAGTATGGCGTCAATTATGCATGCCAAAAGGCGTTGTATCGTTCACGTAAAATGCTTAACTAAGTAAGTAACGGTATAGCGTCATCCTTTAATTATCAGGTAAAATAAAAGACATAATACAAAGCTCCATAAAGCGAAAACATATTGATCCAATGCACAACGCAACAGTCCTACATGTCCATACGATATGTTGATGAGTGATATAAACGCATAAATAATATCTGTTCGATATAAATCATACAAGAAGGCTCGCTAAGAGGAGCACCGAGCATTGTATAAAACAAAAATAAAATGATAAATATATTACCACTATTCTACGACTGTGTAGGTTCTAACCCAGTGGTTCCCAACCGGTGGGGAATTCCCCTTTGGTGGTGAATTCAAAGGTTTTTGGTGGGGACTAGACGCATGATGTTAAACATTATATACAGGATAATCTACATATTTATGAATACACATGCGCGATTACCGTTACCAGTTAAATGCTCTGGAATGTATGTATCGGAAACTATATTGCGTGTAGTTCACAAAAATTCATACTTCAACTCTGGGTAACCCATGATGGCGTCACAAACGCATTCAGCACGACCAGTATGACGTGAAATAACGCTTTTCCTAAATTTTGAGGGTTACCGGTATCGTTTCACAATACATTTTATTTTGCAGTTATAAGCGATTGTTTTGCGTATCGGTGTGGTTGTGTGTCATGTGTACTCAAACAAGCACATAGATGCCCCGTAATGACAAAATGTATTGGGAAATACGACGATAGTTTTGGGTGTGGGGAATGACGGTTCGGAATAAATCTGAAGTGGGAATGAAGTAAAAAGGTTGCGAGCCCCTGCGCTTACCACTCCGCCTGCGGCCAATTTATTATTAAACATAATAATGAAGGTGGTGTAAAACCACGTTGCTGAACTGTTAAATATTTCCTTGACTCCTGGACCCCACCAACGTATCGAGAACATTTACCGCATATTTTCCAAATATCCAATTGTGGCGCCATAGTGGATGAAATTGACAATTGAAAATAGAGGATAAATATATAGGTCCTAGGATGCAATATCTCTGCGGCTGTTGAACCGACTAGTTAGGGGGTTCCAACCAATGTGCCAACCAATTTTTGACGAGTCTGCACACACTCATCAACTCACAACGCAAACCCTTGGACAAGAGCGCGTAACGACTAAAATAAATGTCATCACTTCGGATTTTTGTGCGCAACTTAGATTTTCCGTGCGCAACACTGCGCACGAGCGCAGAGAGAGAATGTGGTTCCAACCATCCCATAGGCATATATACGTCGGCAATATCGGGTGATAGTTGTCCGTAGGCTAATTTAACATGTTTTTTGAAAAGTATATACGCAATTATGACATAATTTTAGAGCTACGGCAACCACATTTGTTCAAAACACTGATTAAAACGATTGTGTAAGACGATTTTGTTGGCACCGATCATTAATGACTTCAAATTAACTAGAACAATTTCGCTTTGAGTCACAAGTCTATTCACATTCAGAATCGTCGAGTCCGAGTACGAGTCAACTCATTTTTGCATAGTGAATTGGCACAAGTCAAGACTTGAGTTATCCCCAGCGCCGAATTCACACTATTCAGTTAGTTTGTAATTGTCAAATACTTGTACCTTGAGACTTGGATACGGCCAGTAAATTTAATACGTTTTTTGTCATTTACGGTTCGGCATGCCAAAGTTCAGACCAGGGATGAGCTAGAATAGCAATCATCGATTCTAGATATTATCAATTTAAATATTTTGAAATTCTGAGGATAGTATGACAACAGTTTCTAAGAGTACAATAAATAAAATAACGGTTAAGAATGACACATTGCAGACCATTACCATCTGAACAAGAACAGATGCAACAACACGTAACTACGCGAATTACTTTAATGATGAAACCTTTGAGCACTATATGATTGAGTGCAGAAAAGACCACCAACAAAGAAAGTGCCTACGATGCCAGGCAGAGGCGAAGAATGTAACCGTCGTTGTAGATATAGTCTACGTCCATATCAATAATTAATTCGTTATGTTATGTTATGTTATGCCATGCAGAGGCGAAGAATGTAACCATCGTTGTAGATATAGTCTACTTACCGATCAATAATTAATTCGTTATGTATAGTTTAATATGGTAGCAAGACGGGGAGAATGATATAAAAACTATTCATACTCTTCACAATATTTATAACAGCTACATCTGATATCATCTACTGTTTGGCCGGTTGCTTCATCTGTTCTAGGATGCACCATGAGTGTGGCCTTAGCTAAAGCAGATTTAGTGGAGTTGAAAGCCCAAGTCATGCCAGTTGACGACTGGACGGTCGGTGTTGCGAATTTACGACTGCCGTTGCTCTGTATGGAGGTAGCATAATTGCCGCAGTGCCTGGTAAAATATGTAGTAACAGCCCCATTCCATCGAATTCCATTATCTGCGTGACCGTTCGAGTGGTAGGAAAAATTCGGATTACTTCGACTTTCTCAGGAAGAGACTCGATTCCGCTGGTTGAAACTCGATGGCTGAGGAAACCCAGCTATGAACGGCTAACTTGGCATTTGGTGTTTTTTTTACCAGTTCATCTTTTTTTTTTGTAACGGGAGAATAATGCCCGTAAATCTGCCAAGTGTTCTTTTCAGTCTTGGCTCGCAATTAACGCTGAGTTGAGATAAACCGCTATACGTTGTCAAGGCCAATACTGAAACAACATGGTAAAATTTCTTTTCATCTTGAGTGATTCTTGCAGCATCGAACTGGACTTCAGCTCTAATGAAACACAAAGTAGTGTTATCAGTCCGGGTTGACGAAAGTTTAACGCTTACCGAATTAGCTGTCGAAAGATTCGCGAGATTCTTCAATGCGTCGGTCAATCCCTGTACAGCGTCGGCGTCCATGTTTGAAAGCGCGAGTACAAGCCGGCAGTGGTGATGAACAATACTTGCTGATCACGTCGGAGTAATCGATGTAGGAACGCATATTGTACTGCATCTAACTGCTTAACTTTCATTTGATTACCGAGAACGTCACTCAACTCTCTTTTAATGACAACAACCAAAGTACCACGTTCTCTCACTGGCATCATTCTGGCGTACTAGTCAGAGCGGCTCGGATGCATCGGAACGTTAATATTGGAACATTGACGTGCAAGAAATAAACGTAATACATCTGCTAGTTGCGATCGCACGGATATAGTTTGTAGGTGTGTCTGTCGCAGCTACAGTATAGATATTGATGAGTTAGGTTTGTGTGTGGAGTAGTGGGTCACTATCATTTTCACTGTCCTGTTTGTCGAAGGTAGCATATCTGTCTGTGCATAGGATGCCTATATTGGAATTGATGATGTTGTTCTGTACAATAGGAGGAGACTCTATTGGGCTGGGTGGGACGTTTGAACCGTCATGTTGATTATTTGGAGTTTCTTCCACTTGTTGTTCAGCAGCGGAATTGCGCTTGATGATAAACTGCAATAACTCATTTTTATCTTCAAATCGCAGATCTGAACAATTTATCATTTTACGCGCCTCGGCGCTGTCATTTCGTGTCAAGCATGCGACGATGTGTTTGGCCGCAGTTGAAACGAATGGCGTTTGAAGACGTAATGCTTCCTGAAGAGCAGCCATCCCAAAATCTTCAGAAACTCCACAAGCTAATGGAAAATAGGCACCTCCGTGGTTTTCCAGGATTATGTAACAGTTCAGCAACGTGGCAAATGTGACCCAATCTTGATTCTTGTGTGCTCTTTTTGCGAAGTCCTTGGCTTTCTCATTCCACGTCTCGAATTTTACACGCGACAAGTCATGGATAAATTGGTGATCATGTTCTACTGGACTGGTATGCTCTAAAATAGAACAGAACTTGTCACAGTACTGTTCAATTCCATTTTGACTGTTAACATTATTGACTTCAGCTAAGTCTACGGGGATATCAATACGTATAACTTCTGGCCAATACACTAAGACACTCTTGCCGCCATGGTGTGAGTACAGATTTGAACTACATTTTCCTCGATATTGTGTGCTCACCAATTTACATATTTCGACCATTTTTGGCATGTCAAGAAGGTAATACATGATAGAACACCCATTTTCGTCCAAAATGTCGTAATCTATAGCAAGCTGTTGTAACAGATTGAATCCATCGTCAGTAACCTCTTCTTTAGATTTTCCCGATTTATGCAATTTACCGACGTATTCATTAATAATTCCAACAGTCAGCTTCCAACTTTTAACCTTCACTGACTGCCTTAAAATTAGCAGATATTTCTCTTGCGACATTTCAACGGTAATATGTTTTTCTATTGTTGTCACGATTGTGCTTTCAATTCCTTCTGTATTGTTGTCATTGAGGACGGCTTGGTACAATTGTAACAGTTTGTCCATGATGCTATGGTCAGGTATGGTTTTCGAATGATGAATACGCGCCAAGACGGCGAAACTGCGGAGTACGTAATCGTCTTTGATCAGTATTGCCTCTTCGAGTTTTCTTTCGATATCTTCGAGAGCTTCTATCCCACAGACGTATACAATCAACCTCGAAAATATTGAGCATCGTGTCGGTCGTCCGCAATTCCAGAAAACGCTCAAAAAATCGAGGTTGTAGAAATCTGTCTTTATGTGCACTCGTTGAGTCAATTGCCACTCGCCGCAGGCAATTGGCAGGATTTGCATCAACACGGATGATACGAAGAGTGCGTTGAGTACGGCGAGGTGATATGACATTGAAGATACGCAAATGAATGTTTCTGGGAGGATTCGTTCACCTTGTAGCGCATACAGATTGGTCGTTATAATATTACATAGAAAGTGGTCACCCCGCAAAAACATTGAATGAGCTATAACACCGAAGAACGTCGCGATGATTAATGTAGCCCCAATGAGAATAGCGTCACGAATTCGGTACACATATTGAATATCAAAATATATTTTTTCCCCTTGCAATATTTCCTCACACACTCCTCGCAATTTTAGTTGTCTGTCGTCAATATCGTCTTTTTCCCGTGGCCGAAATGAGAGTTCACGTAAGTCGATCTGTGCCAGGTTCAAATCTAATATAATCTTTGCCATTTCGGCAAACGAAACAAAGGAATCAATCACGTTTGGTATGTATAGCCAGCAGGATGATACAGCAAGTATTACAATAGAAGCCAGCAAAGTCAAACCCCCGGAATAACGGATGAACCACGGTATCCCGTTACCACAGTAGGTATTAGTCCACGCAGCTTGTACAATATTGAAATTGCCAATAAAACTGATATTTCCGTTGGCACCAGACAAAGGCAAGCAATCCACGGGAAAGGCGTGAAGTGTCAAGTAGGTAGTTGACAACGCGACGGCGACGCTTGAAGCAAAAATAAATCCACGCACCTTTTCCCACCATGGCTTCATGCCCGTCTCCGTTAAGAGATCGCCGAATAATATGTCACTCAAAGCAACGACCGACATACTTTAGTGTAACAACACCGAATGCCTTCTGAAAATTAAATGATCGCTTGGTGTTAGGAAGCTGAATTAAACGATTTCCCTGTAACTCCAAGTCAGTAGTTCTGAACCTTTGTGACCTCGCGGCACCCTCTGAAATGGAAATCAGTGCGCGGCACCCTGGCACAGTGACTCAAAACTTTATTTTTTGCTTACGGCACCCTGAAAGCTACCAGATAATATGGCAGAACCGACAGCCATACAGGAGTGGTCCCGACAAAGTACTTTCACTTTCGGAGCACTCGAGTAGGACATGGCTTCTTCTACCTAGTAACCAAAGCGGTTACTTTTTCAGACTACATTCATTTCAACTTGTGCAGTTTTTGAGCCCAAACTACATACTCTCCACCATTCTATATCCCTGTTCATACTTTCTTTTCTTGCAATTATAGATCGACGAAATTTTCGTGGATGAACTCTGTCGGTATTGCTGGCCTTTACAATACAATGGAATAACCGTATTCAGCATTGCTGACCCGGAAATGATTGTGACGTGCGCTGGTGTGGATAATTATCAAGTTCATTTTTGAGCACAATTATTTGTGATTGATTAATCACCGGACACCATATTGTTCCGGGTGAAACTCGATTCGAGAGTTCAATTGCAAAGTGCTAACCTCGTAGTGCCACATTCCGCTGAAATTAACAAGTATTGCGTAAACCCTAAGGAAAGAAACAACACGAAAACATTACATTATGCTTCAATTTATAATCAGGTTAAACCTCTCGAGCAAAATGCTTGTGCAATCATTAAAGTGTCGCAACCAAAGGCTGAAAAATCCGCATGCGGCTCACAAGCCGCAGTTTCACCATCCCTGCCCTACACCATGGGGAAACGTCGAAGTAAGTAATTGTTTCAGATCAGAATTGCCTATTCGACCACTCTCCCAATATTTCCGGCAGCGTCTCTCCGACACACTTATTCATTAAATGTCAAAAACGAAGCCAAGATAGGTTTGTAAACCCCAGCTCTATAGGTATCCGGATGCTAGGCGACTACACCAATTCTATTCAAGAGAATAACGCGTCATTTGAAATTAATGTACTGACGAATCGGTTCTGAACTTACCGTGTATGTTTCATTTAAATGGATGTGCCTACGATTCAGTGCGTACCGTACAATGAAGGCCTAATTCACAAAAGATGTAATAATCTCTACGTACGATTCCATTACCATGAATGCGTTCGTAAAGATCAATATCTTGGAGTCATGACATTGTGCTGCGTTGATTTTGAGGTTACTAATGTATTGACGTATCTTGGTGCACTTTGTGATGCTGAATCCAAAACTGTTATCCGTATTCTGACAAATTCAATTTCAAATTTCCGACAACTTCAGCTTTCGGCGGCTTGCGATTGAGATTTGTGATGTAATAAGAATGATTTAACAAAAAAATTAGGTTTAGATGAGTGGTTCTCAACCATTTCGTCTTCGCGGCCCCTTTTGGATCGTCACGGGCCCCGCCCCCACCAACAAAAAAATTATTTCAAAATTAGCTCAATGATCGTGCAACCGTCATCTGTCTTGTACAAATGATATCTGTAGGCTAATGATAAACAGCAACAGAATGACGTTTCTTGAAAATAACATAATAACACTATTTATGTAGAAATTGAGTTGACTGTTATTATCTCAAAGTAAATTTTACAACTGCATTTCTTGACATGCGTGATCGTGTCTTGAAAATCCGCGCCTTCAATTTGATATGAACGAGTGCCGAAAATCCATTTCCACAAAGATAGGTGGCGGCGAATGTAATAATAACGCGTAACGCTTCCGGCGACACATTAGGTTATGATGGCAACAAATATGGCATCAAAATTACCAAATATTTTTTAGGCTTTGGTTATTTCTATCAAACAGCTCATCTTTAAGTTATTATGGAAAATGGTTATGTATATCACTGGATAAAATTGATTTTTGAAAACATTTCGAAGTTACCGTGATTGACCTAAATATTCCAGTTTTTTTATTTTTCCATATTTCTCAACAAAATATCTCTAAACAGCAAAATATATGTCTCAATAGGCTATTGCTAATTTAGCAATTAAAATGAGTCCGGAGAGTAAGATATTTCATCTCAGATGGCCATTCTGTTGATGTGAGTTCTGGAATTTTACTAATAATGAAGCGAAACTGTCTCATGATTTTCCTAATTCTTAAAAATACAAATTAGGTTGTGAACTATTTTGTAAATTTAGAGGTTTCGCGGACACCCTGAAAATGCCCCGGGGACCCCTAGGGGTCCGGGGACGCCCGGTTGAGAACCACTGGTTTATATGAAGAGTTTAGAAAATATATCAAATACGACGAATGCCATTCCTTAGTATATACCGTCGACATATGGTTCAGGATTAATATCAGCTATATGACTGCTCTGGGCCTATAGTCAACAATTCTGCAGTTTTTGGACTCATGTGCCAAGAGGTTGAAGGCAGTATTTCTACACAATGGCAATTAGAATGGATCTGTTACTGTTGTATAATCACTGGGTTCTTTGTACAAGTAAAACCCAGGAGAGCTTAAACTGGGATGCATCGTTTGCAGATTCCTTCCACACCATTCATTACTCACGTAAAAATTTGTCTGGGTGTACTTGACTCACTCACACCAACTCATATCTAAATATTGCAGCTAACTATCAACTGATGGGTTCCGACTTTAGCAGAAAATCGTAGTATAGAAACAAGCTGATGCTAACATATCCCTTGACCGTTTTCTCATCATAGTTTCAAGCTGTTCTATATTAACCGTTCGTTAAATAGTTTGTCGCGCAAATCAACGATAAACGGCTTCGACAGTCACCTGGGGTTACTGTTAAATTCATTCACGATTTGGACATAGTTAGCCCACTCTGAATAACAATGACGCATCTACGATTACTCGTGAACAATTGAATGAACGTCATTTACCAAACAACATATACACAATTGATCGCGGCACAAGAAGATCTATTCCTGATCTGTTGGAATTCAAGAGATAAGTGGTGCCTTTCTGTTACGATAGGGTACATTCCTTTGTTAGAAAAGTAAACATATGCCATGCGAAATGCTAATACGAATCCAATGTTTTTAAAATTCATCAACCGAATCGCTAGCAAAATATTGTGCATTATCATTAAACTGGGTATTAGTATTTTTGTTTGGCTACAATTTTGATGCAACTTTATGTATTATTAGACAGTGAGTTCGAAAAATATGAATCTTACTAGAGCAGACGTCTCAAACACGCGGCCCGCGAGAGCATTTTGTGCGGCCCGTGACGGCATTTTGGAATTTCAAATATTCAGCAATATATTCAAGTGCCATATATATGTTTTGGATGTAAGAACCTAAAGTTCACGTTAAAACTACTATTAAAATCACTGAAATTTCAACAAACCTTACTATCACATCACTTTCTAAATCTATCATGCGGTAGAAGATCAGCTATTACGTCACATTTCTAGTTCATGAAGATAAAACATGACCGGTTGATGATTCGTGACTAAAAATTGTGGTTTGGCTTGGTGCGACCTTCTCGTAAAATTACTTAATTTCAGATTGACTGACAGGGTGATCAAATAAAAATGACTCGAGTTGAGTCGGGTCAAACGTTAAAATAGGAAAAGGACTTGCGACTAGGAACGGTGACTTGGTAGTCCTACGCACGCAACAATCTATGAAACTGTCATGGGGAAATGTAATATATCAAAAGATCATAGTTTGCGTTGCGTAGGGTAGCTATCTAATCAGGTCAGTATGGCAACCATTGCCATTATGTGACCCCCGTGACGTATAGTTGGTTACATGCTGGGTGTTTTTTGTTCTCTTTATCCATGTTATTATCGGTGGAGAAAAAAGTAGTCTTACGCTCTACAGCTGCAACACCAATCAATTATTCGCCGATTGGATTTTTTTATTCCAGGGGTTCTTAACCAGGGTCCGTAGACTCCATCGGGGTACGAAGCACCACATCAGGGTGTACGAGATGCATTGTGGAATTAGGCCTATATGCTGTGGAATATTTTCCTGGCCAATATATTCAACTGTAAACTAAACTTCACGCTACGCGCGATTTTATGTGAATGGGCTTTCTGATTTAAATATATGTACCATCAGAAATTGTGCTAAAAATGGACAGGGGCTACGAGTAATCTTATTTGAAGCGAAGGGTACGATCGCTAAAAAGGTTAAAAAGAAATGCTAATACTATAGCTCAATGATGATTATATTTAAGTTGTTATTGATATGTTCCAATAATAAAATCGAAGGCAAAATCTAACGCTGATTTAATTTGACTTTGGCAATGACAGTAACAATAGCCTATACTTATGACGACCAATGTTCCCTCTAATTTTTGACGGGTCTGCGCACACTCACCTATACTCAGTGCGCAGACCCGTGGAAAACAGTGCGTAACGACTAAAAAAAGTCATTACTTCGGATTTATTGTGCGTAACGTAGATTTTCTGTGCGCAGAGACAGTCTCAGCACTGCGCAGTTGCGCACGGGCGCAGCTTAGAGGGAACATTTATCACGACTATATCAAAATCAGGATTAGGCTACACCGCTCAAATGCCCTGATATAAGATCGATTTTTAGTACATTTTTAAATATTCTATATAAAATTGTGGCACGTCAAAGGTCCACTACCTAGCATATTATCATCACTATGATATAATAACCCGCCACTTTCACAATGTCATGATGCATCTTCTCGCATGATGTCTATAACTCATTAATTAAAAAAAATTATTTCCTGCACAGAAACAATTTTATTCATATATTTGAAAATGTGATTTTTTTCCGTGTCAGTCGTGAATAGTACCATAGTAAATTACATATCCACTATGTCTGTGGAATGCCTGTCTGCAAGTTCCCGTCAAAAAAGGCCTACATGGAAATTATACATTGAACATCCCTATTATTGATGCTGCGGCCCGCGGCGTCATCAAAAACTAGGAAATTGGCCCGCGAGCACATTTGAGTTTGAGACCTCTGTACTAGAGGCTGGTGGCCTCGATTCGATTTCGACATGACTTCCTTCGTTTACCCAATCTTATCGAGAGGATGTCGCTGGCTTCACAACATCCTCTCGCGAGTCGCACCCTTAACATGCCTGTGCTATTTAAAAAATAATCGAGCGGGTATACCTTTTTTACGACCCTAATGCCAAATTCACCTCTTTAAATTCCGAACACCCCTCCCCATTCCTGTAGGGAATTCAATGGGGAACAACTGCTTCATTCTGATGAGATATAACATTCGATGAAGATGATGGATTATCCGACCCATGAACACTGTACACGTACAGTTTACACATTTTACGGTTGCTTCTTGGACTATAGTAAAAAATCGATAAATCTCTGTCAAAGGCTCATGCACCCAGTCCCGGGCACAATGAATCAGTCTTTACCAATTTGAGATAGCTGTGGTCTCGGACACCAGAGATCACATGTTCGATTCCCGCTGACTGTCGCAAGAGTCCAGCGGCTGGCGGTAGGTCACATGCTTGGTCAAAGATAAGACAGGTGCTAGTGCATCCATCGGCATTATTATGCGCAACATTTTACGCAACTCTATACTCGCCCTAATTGCGGATCGTCAAACAATACTAAAGATGAACTTGCTTCAATACGATCGATACCGATCAAATTCTACCGAAAAACAGTACTAAGTTTAAGCCGCCATGTCAACCTCACTTGACGGAGAAGGCGAAGGATTCTCGCAAAGTCGGCAGCCAAAGTAGGGCCTCTGGTAGCAAGAGTGATTACCTTTCAGTGGTTCTCAACCTTTTTGACCCGTGGACTCATCTCAAGCTCGCCAGTATACCCGCGGACTCAAGCTATATATATTACTGAAAAATATTTTTTTCTATCCAAGAGAGCGTAATACGGTATCAACAAAAAAATGAGCTAAAATTGAGTCAAGGAAGCTTTCTTAAATCTGTCTTTCCACATCTGTCGGCTTTGCAATTCAAGCAACTATTCAGTAATGCAGTCCACATCTCGAGTTCCACTTATATTAGACAACTATAGATTGTTTCTGTGATTAGCACATGTCCCTACGATTTGTAATTTTCCAAATAGTCTGTAAGTGAACAAGTCGCCATAATCAATTACCAGCACTCAGCGTATATTGCACCGGAAACCTGTGCAATGTGCGTACGTGCAGGACCGTAACAGCACTTCGTCAGCCCCCCTCAATAACAAAACGTTGGTCTTGGGTCATACAGGCCTTAAACCTAACTTCTGGTGGGCTTTACCCCCAGACCCCCCTTGCGATACCTTTTTAGCGCTACTTCTCAGCGAAATTTTTGTACCGTTCATTCAGTCGTTTTGTTTCGAATAAACCGCGCGAGGCGCGAAAATATTCCATAGTTCATGATTGAATCGGTCAACATGATCGGGGATTGCATCTAGCTGTAAATTTTTTATGCTATTTCTGCTCATGCATTCAGATTTATCGGTCGAGCTGAGTGAGACGTTTCGGAATATGATGTAATGTTATAATTTTTTTAAAAAGTTGCATAAATTTTCAAAAAAGACTCTATAATTTATGTTGATTCACGAATAGTTTTGGCCCCCCTTCGAGGTCCCCCCTCAATTGTGGGGGTTTGGTGTACGGCAGTTACGGTCCCGCATACGTGTGTAGTGTATAAAGAGCTGTTCCAGGGGTTTATACCTGGCATATTCTGATGTGAATTGTTAATAGTGAACACGCAGCATTAAATTCCGAGTCCATTCGTACTAAATTCAAGTCAATCCGACCAAAATTGTAGAGTTTATGACCGTGATAAAATTGCTTATGACAGTTTTAGCAATAGGCTACCTCGAACATAAATGTAGGGCATTTTGAAAATTTCCAGTTGGCGATAATAGGGGTTTTATACCTGGCGTGATTGGTAAACCAGGATGATGCGACNGATGTGCAAAGCATACCCGTTTTGCCTGTGATACTTGNAACCAACTGGTTTGCCCAAGACACNGAAAATCTCAGGAGAACCAATAATGCTTGGAATGCTGATCAATTTGTAGTNGTGCTNTTTCGTTGTTCTTGCGTTTGAAATATACGTNGCCAAACATCGCTTATTGNGGTATCTCTAATATTGCTTTCAAAACTACATTCACTGCAGTATAATTTATTAACTTGCAGGAATTTCGTATGCCCCTTATCAACAAGAGGTAACGGCACAATAAGAAGCNTATNGAAAGNGATTCAAACAAAATCCAAATTGGCAAAATATGACGTNACAATGCAATGATAAAAAGGAACGGTAGCTGGCCAAAGTCAGCTGTAGGCTACCGGTACTCCGGTAGTCATAATAAAGGGATAATAGAGAATCAAATTATNCNATACTCAGAAGACGTTACACAGACAATNAGCGGAATATATTAATGGAATATTGAAAGATTGTATACAAACTCTTTATCCTTTTTATGGTGCCGTTAATTCTTGATAAGGGAAACCCGAAAAGTCACCGAGGTAATAAATTCTACTGCAATGAATGTAGTTCTGAAAGCNCTATTGAAGTTGAGTGCCGCCAGTCACATATTTGAGGTATCTATGCATTTTTTATGACAGCTATTAAGGTTACTAACATTTCAAAATGGGTATTTTGCAAATCACTCAGCCTAATTCTCAAATCGGAATTTGACGAAACCGGACCAGGACGGGGCTCATTCACTTTCGGACCAAAAAGCTATTTTCTCCGTAAGGCTGCAATGACTTTGGTCCGAAAGTGAACGAGTCCCGTAGGTCTGTCAATTACATGTTCCGAAATCATATCGGAAGTGGAAGAAAAAGAGTGCCGAGCCGATTAAGTTACTGAAAATTCCTGTGTTCGCGGACTCACCAAGGACCTTCCGCGGACTCATTTGAGTCCCCGGACTCGGGGTTGAGAAACACTGTACTACATACAAATAGATATGAAGTTTCCACACAAAAGAATCGACTGCATCATCGGATGCAAATGATAGTTTTGCTTTGGAACGGTGTTTCTTATCTTTCGTTTACCCGAACTCTCCATTTCAGATGATCCCATAGAATGGTTCCCTTCGCCGTTTTATAAGGCCCGTAGTTGAAGCGAAAAGTAATACGGAGTTGCATTAATGGTTGGCACGATAACTGTATGCTAACCAGAAATATCATAGATCATAAATATGCCATTTACATTTAATTTTACTTCGAGAGGAAAAAGGTAACAGTGAGAATTAGTTTTACACTTCCCTGTGCATGTGCGTCGGAAAAGAAAGAACTCAGATTAATTGGAAAATCAATCTGTAACGATGCGCTGCATATATTTATGAAGAAAAAAAAAAGGAAAATGTATTTCATGAATTTTGTCCAGACAGTTTTAATGGTGATTGACGTTTAACTATCTAACGCTTGAAAGGTATAGGTACCACAGTTTCCATGTTTGACCACACTCGGTGCGGCTAGAATGCTGGAAACCGGTAAGATAATTAGAATCCAGCTTACGATACAATAGGTCCAAGCATTTTCGGCATGCGACAATGGGAAATGCGACACATGAGTATATGGGTAAATTTCGGGTTAGGGGGGCGTTAGGGCTGACTTTATGGTTTTGTTAGGCTGGGATTGGGATGTATATAAGGGTTTATTTCAGGGCTTGGGTAAGTTTTTCGGATATAACGTCACATGGTGAAGTGACGTATGCTGAAATGTCCCATGATGAATTGAAGTTTTCCATTGTGTCGCATGCTCATATATCGGCCAACCGAGGAGACATGTCACATGTGCTGCAATGCGGTATGAAAGGATCGCGCAACTCGCTACCCAAATTACGTTTGCGAGATAGCGTAGTGGTATAATCCACAGCTGCAACACCATTGGATTGCAGGTTCGAGTCCGACCAAAGTCGACTCCAGAATTACTACCCCAATGTTGGAAGTTTATATAGGCTCCTAATCGCCATCTTATCCGTGCAATCGGCGTCTTGTAAACGCCTAGAAGTGGAACGCGCTACAAGTTGGCATCTATTGACGAAATTGGCACGGTGTAAATGACCATAGTAGTCGACAAACACCATGAATAACACGAACAACAAACAACAACACTGTCCGATACTTCCGTGACAACGTGCTTGTAACTCCGTATCTCAGTGGTCGGGAACCTATG
>ATSW01127537.1:0-17010 GCA_000444245.1 Botryllus schlosseri | reverse complement strand
ACGTCAATATGTACAAAGATTTACTGCAGGTAGTGGTTTAACAAAGATTTCTTTTCGATGGGTTTCTACAAATCTCTAGGCCAGAGATGCCACTCCTATAGTGTTTTTACACTACATTTATTGGATTTTGACTTGACCTAGTGTTCTAGTGTATTTTATTTTATCAAAATTCTGCAAATCTAGTGTTTTTTCATGAAAAAATACATTTAAATAAAGATGTTATTTTGATGTGCTCTACATAATCTACTTTAAGGAATAATAATTATTATCCGTCTACACTTTGTCATTTAGCAAAAGAACAAACCCCATAGTGAAATTGCGTTGTTGCCCATCATTTTTATCAGTAGCAGAGTGAATTGAAAAATGGCCTGACGTCATAACGCTAAAGTCTGATTTTGCATGGGACATTCTTGCTTGCCCATAGTGATTTGGCTTCAACTGTTTTAATTTAATAAAATGTTCCAGTATAGCTTTATTTGTTCCTTTGACGATGGAAAAGCTAGAAAACCACCCATTGTAGTCCTTATTATGTGAGTGTATGACGCTACACCACTTTTTATGTATCCTTCACTCGGATTGGATCGAATGTGATGGATATTATGCTCGCGAGAATCTGTTTTAGTATAGAGCCGAAAAAAATTGCTATTGGGAAATAAATAATTATGATCAAAATTGTCTGAAGTGAAAAGGATTTCAGAAAACATGCTGAATTTGTCATTTGTTAAGTCTTCTCATAAATTCATTGGTGTTATAATAAAAGCATCCCCTCATATTTTATGTTTTGTGCAATAGATTTGACCTAAATTTCAAAACTTGTTGATCGTAAGAGTCTATTGAAACCTTTTAGTTGAAAACTAGTCGTGTAGAAGATGCCTAAAAGTGACGTGCAATGTGGCAATATTCTATTAGGCCTACGTCACAAAACTCGCGCGCGTACTAAAAGCGTTAAATAAAGCCATATATATTCACATATGATTGCTTTACGCAGTTGCAAATTACACACATAGTGAGATGAGGTCCAGCACTTCAGCAAAGATCATTATTACGGAGTTTGGTCTTGCGTAAAGTACCAGGGACTAGTGCTAACACTGCACAAATAGGTATGTGACTCACGGAAGCAATAACTGCGCCCGACCTTGTAATAACAGCTTGTAATAACAAACAGTTGTATCATAAGCTTGGGATGTGATACGAAGTTACTGTTGACTTCAATGAATAGCTGTATCACTTATATGGATTATAAGTCGCGCGGAAGATGTTTCAAATTGATATGAAATGCAGCAATACTATATTACGTAAGAGAACTAGCAGTGTCAAATAGACATAATTTATTTGCTTGCGATGGCCCTATGTAGCTGGAAATTACACATATAGTTGGTTGTGTACGATCAATAGGATCTATAAGACCAATAACATGGAGTTTGGTCTCATATGAGGCAGAATATACGTCCGCAGGAAATACCAACTATGCTCGAATTACAATGCGCACTGCCTTACGCGATGCCTTTGCCGAAATGGCGTAAATTACGCCAGCCGCTAGTCATGCTTATCACAACAACTTTCCTATGTTGGTGCGCTCGACTGCGTACAGCCGTGTAGCTATCAAACCGAGTAAAGTCTTGTTCTAATGCTGTAATTAATGTAGCCAACACCGTAATCGGCCAGATTCGGTTTTCATGATACAATATCAAATCAAGGCAACTCCCGTACGTCTGCTAGATTTTACATTTCACATCGATGCATTCTTTACCTAAATTTCATTGAATTAAAAAATTGATTAGTTGAATAATCACAATTTGCACATGTGGTATTGTTGCTTTTTCTGGTATTCATACAGTGTTTTCTGACAACAATGGTCCTTTACACTAGGCCGCATACAGAACGCTAACGTGAACCTCGCGTTCACACCATCCGTAGCTTATATAGTGGTAGGCCTACATTTAGAAGTTTGCTCTACTCTACAATCTCTACATAATCAACTATATAAGGCTAATATCAAATAATGATGCATTTAATAACAGGTGCTATAACAAAAAGGGCCTTCATTGCAGCCCACAACCCTTATGCACGACTTTGAATTGGCAGCCATTCGGGCATTCTCTGATGAATTTCCGAATGTGAAAATTACGGGGTGCCTGTTTCATCTCAGCCAAAGTGTACNAAGAAAGGTGCAGGAGTTAGGATTGAAAACTCAATATATCTATCTGATCGCGACTTCTCCATTCNGGCAAGNCTTTGTATAGCCAATGACGTTATCGCTAAGTGATAATNACTNGAGGTTTTGTNACAGGTAAAGTCCTTGACGGCCCTGGCTNTNGTGCCGGAGTCAGACGTAGAACGTTGCTTTGGNATATTGACTTCCTCTGGCAATGGCTGGCCAAGTATTGCCGACGAATTGGCTAATTATTTTCGAGATACATATATAGGTAGGCTGTAGCACAATTCTATCGATATAGGCATATTTCAATCATTATCTTTTCTGCGTTAGGTAGCACAAACCATCAACAAGGCAGTGTCAGGCGGGCACTATTCCCACCCAGCGTGTGGAACGTGCGGCGACGTACCATCGATGAGATGCACCGAACGAACAACTCCGTTGAAGGATGGCATCGTGGCTTCGGCATACTGGTTGGGGGGTGCCACGTGAACATTTGGAGTTTTTTAGAATGTATTAAGTAAGTTTTTTATTGCATGCTGCTGTAGATCAGCGGTCCTCAAACTTTTTTAGACACGCCTCCTTGATGATAGTGAAAATTTTCGCGTGCCCCTTATCGTCATATCCAAAAAAATATTAAAAAGAGCAATCAGTTTTAATCACATGATTAGCATTCTCCCGGATCAGCTATAACTTTATTACCTCCGCCCTAAGATTCAGGCATATTATACATGGCATACTAATTACAAACATGGCATATTTTTGAAGGAAGGATGTCATACAAAAGCAGGTGGACTTAATTCAAACTTTCTCTGGNCANGGNNCGCCTACAAGAAAGAAGAAATACGTTACACTGAGCGAAAATTTGAAGCGACTCTGTGAGGAAACATGGACGAATGACACCATGCCAGAAACTTTTCTGAAGAGAGTGGCACATAATCTTAACTGAGTAAATATATAATGGCGATCAAGACAGATTTAGCGTAACGCCNTGTCTATTGAAACTGAAATCACCAGCTTTCGGAGCCCTGCTCGTACCTGAGGTTTCTGANGACGGAGCAGAGCTCTGCAAGCTTTCGAATTTTAGGTTTCAATAGACCTAAGTGATGCTAAATCTATGGCAATNACTATTACATATTTACAATCTGAATCTCTCGTGTAAAGTCAATTAGAGTGTCTTTCACTTCGTTTGTTTCGTTGTATTTATATGTCAGTCATGCCATATAAATAATAAACTTCAGGTCTACTGAACGAATGATTGTTTTCCAAAGTGTAGACTAGATTTNTNGGGGGATAGTGTACAATGTACATCCNNAATTCCTCAGTCTCNTATTTCTGCAAGCCCTNGAAGTAACGAGTAGGCAAGGAGAGGCGAGAAAATATAGCACGAATCCTATATCACCTTTGCATATGAGCAGTCAGAGCTGGGGATAGGACATGCAGTGTGATGAGTGTGTAATATAAGCTCGTAATCTATCTCAGGGCTCGGCAACTGTTCGTATGCTGCAGCGCGCCAAACATTTTTAATTTTGTCATATTTATCGTTTCAACCCAGGAATCCCACCAACCGCCTATCTGCTGCTGACAATGGCATCGGTTACGCCCGTGCTTCTTACAGTAATGGTAGCGAAGGGTAAAAAAGTTGGTCGCTACTGCATTACACGTACGTAATATGGTACGTAATCTGTACGTAATGCGGTAATGGTCTATGGTTACTTTGGTCGTCTCCAAGTCCACGGAGACAAAGGCGCACAATTACAGAACACGCGCGTCAACGAAGAACAACTACCATATGATCAGGACTGAATACAAGAAAACGCATTGCTCTATCAAGTATGCCGGACCCCAATTGTGGAACAGCATCTCGCCGGCTATCCGACAGTCGTCGAGCATGTCCGCATTCAAGTCTAAATACAAGCAATTTCTTCTAAATCAATACTAGCCAATCTTCAGGATTACCGGACCACGACCTAACATCGACCTCGCCCTCCGCCACATCCCACCCCATTTTGTCGCTTGCGTCTTATATTCTCTGCATTACTTTTCATTCAGTGTGCATGCCTCTTATTTACTTCGCCTAGGCTAAGGTGGGTGTCTGATCTTAATGGCTACTCCAAGTTGTTTCGACACCTTCCTATCTTTTCATCGTATCGCAGTCTTGTGATGTTTTGAAACGTTGAAAATATTAATAAACCTCACTGACTGACTGTTCGGTACCATAGTCATACACTGTCACTTCCATCAAATATGTTACGATGATATGGTAATATACATCCTCGGTAATGTCCATTCTCGGCAAAGTTCGTTCTCGGTAATGTCCATTTTCGGTAATGTCCATTCTCGGTAATGTCCGTTCTCGGTAATAGCATTCTCGGTAATGTCCGTTCTCGGTAATAGCATTCTCGGTAATGTCATTCTCGGTAATGTCCATTCTCGGTATTGTCCATTCTCGGTAATGTCCATTCTCGGTAATAGCATTCTCGGTAATGTCCGTTCTCGGTAATAGCATTCTCGGTGATGTCATTCTCGGTAATGTCCATTCTCGGTATTGTCCATTCTCGGTATTGTCCATTCTCGGTAATGTCCATTCTTGGTAATAGCATTCTCGGTAATGTCCGTTCTCGGTAATAGCATTCTCGGTAATGTTATTCTCGGTAATGTCCATTCTCGGTATTGTCCATTCTCGGTATTGTCCATTCTCGGTATTGTCCATTCTCGGTAATGTCCATTCTCGGTATTGTCCATTCTCGGTAATGTCCATTCTCGGTATTGTCCGTTCTCGGTAATGTCCATTCTCGGTAATAGCATTCTCGGTAATGTCCATCTCGGTAATAGCATTCTCGGTAATAGTAGGGAACCGAATAATAAACTCATACAATAACAGAAACAACGCTAACGGCAACAACATCACATTATGTCTTGGATATCTTATTGTACATTGAGTGTATTGAGCGAATGAAAGCAATAGAACCGCCGGACACGCCATACTGATCATTTGGATGTCCTTGACTGCTTTATGTTGAAGACAACCCTCATTACCTCATTTTGTCGCGGAACACTTGACAACTCCAATGGGCATTCCGGGGTGCCGCGACACCTCGCCAGCTCAATCTTCCTCCGTGACGACCCGCTCGAGCGTCCGCATTACATATTTCACGTCCTTTCCGACGTTTTATTAGTTGGGCCTGGTCCATTAGCCTATAGCTGTCAAAGCTGTGAACGAGGTCGGGGCTTTCCTAAAACACAAATATTGCGAGGTGATAGTCATTCCGCTAGAACCACGCCTCTCTCTCTCTCCCAAAAATGGATTCCTTAGTCACTGAAAAGCGTTGCCAAGAATCGTGCGCAGCTGACAATCGACATACTTTCTGTGTTATTGTATAAAATACTATTTGTTTTGTGGTAACCATCCCCATCGTCTATTTTAGAGAGAAAATCGTTGTGCTGTCGCAAGCGTAACGCTTTTAAAACGCTGTTGCTAAATGTGATGCCTATTTGTTCTCGATCTCGCATTCTTGCGGCCACGAAATATGAACAGTTGCCAGCGGGGCGTTTTGTGTTGGTGACCCCTGTTTTACACTGTCACGTCCTGGTGACGGTAGTCGCAGAAGAATAAGGACAGCGGACACTTGCACAAAGTGGCACTTTAGCGCCATCCGTTTTCGTGTGTCATCGGTATATCTTACATCTATATAATAAGAACCACGTTTATCAAAGCGAAGGTGTGGTGACGCGCGTACCCTAATAATAATCACATATCTGGTGGACCCATCAACACCTAAACCAGGGGTGTCAAACATCCGGCCTGCCAAATCATTTCATCCCGCACGCGAGGTCATTCCGAGTAAATTGCAATAAACATTGTATTATCCAGTACATTTCTAGTATTAAATACTTTGAGGTAAATAATCTTTAAATGCAGCAAGTGTCGAACATGATCATAGGCCACATTATCACCACCTTCGGGCAACGTTGAGTTCTCAACACTGACTTAACTATCAGAAAAAAAATGGATGATATTGACACAACATTATGCAAGGCAAAAACGTGCAGACTCAGCTCATAGTTTTCTGAAAAAACGGACCAAATATTAATAATTATCACAGGATGTAAACGACGATCCGAATCCATTGCAAGTAAAATACATGGAGAATATAAGAGTTACGCGCATAATAATATAGGCCTAATTGGAATATCTCTATGGTCACGCTGCTGCATAGCCTACCTTGGGCCTAAAAGATACCAGCCCTGACCTCCAGAGAAACTTGAATGATGAGTTAGCGATATAAAGATATTGAATAAAATTCCAACGCTTGCATTGTCAATTTCTTGTATTCCTTACCTCGAATAGACATGGCAAACGACGCATCGCGATTAAAACATGGGGGGGGGGCATGTAAATATTCCAACCATATCGTCGTTAGAGCCACTGTTTTAGTGGTATAAAATTGTATTCAATCGGCTTATCATCGTATTTTTGCCAATTCGATTGTGTGCAAATATAGGTGTTTCTCGTATAGAGCCCACATGATCCGTGATGTAATGTGTAATACTATTTTATATGGCGTTTGATAATAAAGCGTTCCAGTGCAAAACAAAGGTAACATATCGGTATCATTTGACTGGTCCGGCTCGCGTGCGATCGAAATTTTTGAATCCGGCCCGCGGCCCAAGTTGAGTTTCACACCCCTCACCTAAACTGTACAATAGAAGAAGTTGTTGAGTTCGACGATTTTTGAACGTATTGCTCTTTTGTAACTATAACTCTTTTGGAATCAGTCTTGGAGATCCGCCTTCATAGCATAGTATATATACTCCAGGAACAGTGAACTGAATACGGCATATAAAATTAATAAGTAGCGTAACCGTCATTTTACAAAGCAATCGACTATATATGCCAAACAATCGGATACGTTCACTCCAAATGTTGTCTGTATTCGTCGTAATGTATATTATGGTTACAAATCACGATTACGGATTAACCTAGATGTGATCCAGACTAGTGTTGTCCACAAAAGTCGATGACCCACAAGCCTATATCAAGGTCACTGAATCTTAGGATATTTGCAGAGCGCACATACAAATAGGTATCACAACCTTTGAATGTATGATTTATGCTGCAATTTATACGGACTGCAAAGCAAACAGGCTATTGGTCATATCTTTACTTCCTTATTACTTTTTTACAGGGAATGTAATTCCGTTTACTGGAAAACTTACCGTCCATGTTTGATTGCGATGATGCAGTTTGTCAGCAAAATATATGAGTTCTTTCAGATCGTTCTAAGACGGATGAGACCGTAAATACATAAATAACAGAGCAGACGTGAATAGCAGATTTAATAAAACATGAATCTTAAATTTGCAGCATTCCTAATAACTTATCGTTTCAAGTAGAGTGTACTGCGGCGACTACAAAACCAATCACACAATTAAGTAGCAGTCTTTAAAATGCGACATGAAGTAAATAATGACATGAAGGGTGTATACAATTGTTTGTGTTGTACACAATAGTTGCCATCATTGTTGGTAGCTATGACACACTCCAGCGAATTGGTCACAAAATTGCAAATAATACTTTGATTCTCCCATAACATTCGTCTGGTGTCGTAAGATGTTTAGTAAGACGTCATTGACATCACGGAGGGCTTAAATCATCCTTCCTGATCGCTGACAGTGTAAGATTTATTCCAAGCGGAAGCCATTGGAACCGAACAACATATACAATGCAATAGCAATGAGATACGCTAACAACATATCAAGCATTTGTTCGTTCGGACACGCGTTCAGCGAAATATTTCGTTTGTCTTCTGTTTGGGTTTCAACTCAGACGCTTCGATTACTTCGGATATTCTTCAGAGTCTTCCATATCAACTAAATAATATTGAGATATATGATTAAATAGTATTCATACTAGGCGTTAGTATGTTTGATGTATCATTGACAATATAGGCAGGGTATATTTTACTTTCTTTTGCATATTCTCCACATAAACATAAATATCATAGGTTATATTTTTGTAAACTGAACTGTTGTGCCAATGGATCTGGATGAAGAACTAAAATATTGATAAGAGGAACAACGGGGCCAAAGACGGCTGCTAAAACCGTTCCCGATAAACATAGCCGCCAATGGTAACAAATTTGGATCATTGGCAATTTCGGATGCAAGTGCAATCCAAACACTCACTAATCCGATAGAAGAAAAATTTCCCCGAAGGTCAAGGTTGTTTTGGTAAGGAAGGTTTGCTGTCGTTAAAGCGGTTAAACCAGTACCTATAGGTCTAACGACAAAAGAATCGAATGATATACAAGAAACGACGCTGGCAATCATATAACCTTAAAAATAGTCTTACAAACCCTTCTAAACCATGGGATATGAAGGACTTACAGACATTATGTGTGGGATTTACCTTGTAGCCCTGGAAGCTTTTTAGTAAAGGCTCATTGGACATCTCAAACTTATGAACACATTTCAAGAGGTGCGGATATCTAATTTCATTGTAAAATTCAAGTTTTCGGGAACCTAGATTTTGAATAGTTTTCAGTCTTCGGTCTTCATTGACTTGGTATGAGAGTATCTGCGATGTGGTGGTCATATTTCGAAGACATGCAACGAAGATTGACAATAGGAATTCACAGTAATGCCATCGGAACAAAAAATAGAATGACACTTATTTAGTACAAAAATGCGGCTTATTACACCCCAGTTACAAAAATGGAAAGTTGAGCAGTATATTGCCAATTCAATTGCGACTATGTGGCTATATGTAATTGGTTTGCTACGACCAGAGTATAAGAAAACTAAGGTATAGGTATAATGTTTTAAGTATGAAGTAAATTGGTCATGTTGTTAAAGAGCATGAAATATGAAACAGGACCGAGCTTATTCATTCCATTGTCCCGTACTCCTCTCCTAGTCATTTTCACCATCAATAGATTGTTTGGTATGCCTCAGATAATTAAGCTGTTATGACATGGAAAATGGTTATGGCATGGAAAATGAAGCTAAGTACAGCAAACTCTGTTAAATATTACAACTGCAGTTATCTCACCGTAGCTGCATTGCTCGGTATAATCCTTGCAGCAGTTGCCAAATTTCTCGCACAATTCATTGCATTGACACGAAAGATCGGGGTCATAGCGACCATGACATCGATTGCTGCACGAATCTATACAGCAAATATAAAAATGTTCTTAAAACAATTCCTTAGAGATGCATCATTAAAAAAAATATTCACCTTCTATCGTGCATTCGTTCTCGAAATCTGAACAGCAGTTACCAAACTGAGAACATTGCGAGTCGCAATAGCAGCGCGAGTGAGGGATTGTGCCGTAGACGGGGCCCAAATGAGTGCAAATATCCTTGCAACTACCTGTAGTAAAGTCAATAATGCAATCGTAAGCGGATGTTCATTACACATATAGTATACGGATAATAATCTAGAAGTAGCCTGACGATGAAAAACCTTCCACGTTGTCAAGTAATGAATTATATAATAACTAGGGCTGGGCACAATGATTCGAGTACTCAAATGTGAATCGAGTATTTATTTTAATGATTCGAGTCGAGTAGTAAAATACGATTTTTCGAGTACTGAAATTATATGCTCCTCGCAACTGATAGTTAATTTACTAACGAGAGGAAGCCTTGAAGCCTTGATTGGCCGTGTCGCAGCATACCAGGCATAGTACAAAAGCTACGAACGTTAGGCCTACTGGAAATAACACATTTCCGAAGTCATGATCATCCCACAACATTGTCAAAAAGTGCAATGAATACCAAAAAATACCAAAGCATCTTTAATGTGACGCGTAACAGCCATTATGTTCTTTGTGGTGGCATAATAGGTACATATTTGAACTTCAACATAGTACATTATGTTGTGACGTCATAATGAGCGATACTCGATTACTCGACTCGACTCGAAGCATATTAGGTGATTCAGAATCGAATCACTTAGGTACTCGATTTTGCCCAGCCCTAATAATAACTGCTCAGCACAAAGCACATATACATTTATTGATATTGATAATAATAATCAGACTGTATCGAACTATGAGAGGAAAGTCTTGCTATATTTCGCTAAATGATGTAATGTAGAGTGTGTATTTTGACTTTTAAAGTCATAGGCGCACAGCATATAGTAGGATGACTTCGTTGATTAAGTACGAGTCGCAGTATTGTTTTTAGGGTTTCATTAAATACAAAAATCAATTTAAAACAAACATGGTTAAAACGAGGCCCTTGTTTAAAACATGTTTTTTATTGTTTTTATTTTATTTTTATTTTCAAGCCATGACGTCACGAATATTCAATTTTGACGATATAGTGGATTGACATTGACAATTGACAATATAGGGTGAATATGGCTCCTTTGACGAAATATATGTACTATAGCTGTTGAACCGACTATTTTGAGGGTTCCAACTATCCCATATCGATACACGTCGGTTATATCGGGTGGTAATTGTCTGTAGGCTCATACAGCATGTTTTTTGGAAAGTATTTACAAAATTAATTTTGTTTTTCAAAAAAGCCTTTGATTAAAACACATTTGTTAAAAACACATGTTTTAAACAAAGTGTATTAAACGACCATTTGTTTTTTATCAATTGTTTTATGAAACCAGATATAGCACCATTATCAAAGACAATGATTAATGTATATATGCCCGCTTCATGCATAGTATATGCAAATGCCAAAAGATATCCGCTATGTATTTTATTGATCAAATATATTTGACACTCGCCTTCGTAGCACTTGTCGTCATAATCGTCACAGCAATCTCCATATTTCTTGCAGTGTTCGTTACATTGGCACGATGCCGACACGTTGAAGTCAACTCCACATTTGTTTTCGCAGCGATCTGACAACAGGTTTTCATAAATGTGTTCTTAGCAAGTGCCATATGCATTACAGTACGTTGTATTATTCATGCTTGGTCACAAAATCTGTTTTATGCGGAGCAGATGGGATCAATTTAGTTTATAATCCAAACTATTCCTCGGTTCTCCGACGCGATAATCTACCCCGTTACAAAATGGAGATAACTTCACAGGAATATTGATGACATTTGCGAAATTGAACACATAATAGAAAGTTCCTATCATAAGCAAGCCTCTATTATTATAGCTTTCACATTCCACAAATCAGCTTTTGTGGGCACGAAGTTAGGCATTCCAAGCTTGAGGCGCCGTTATATGCCTAACGTATGCGCATTGCGCGTGTTAATGTGTCGTTCCTACGAACTGTGAGAATCGTATACTTTCGGTTATCATTATTCATGGAATTACAGACTACTGTTTCAATAAATGCAACCCTGCTTTGGAGAAGAGTGTGTTACCTTCAACTATACACATCTCCTTGAAATCTTTACAGCAATCCCTTTCTTGTGTGCATCTGGAATCGCAATTGCATCCGACTTCCAAATCCCGCTCACCACATCTGCCAGAGCAGGTACCTATAACACCGCGATTGAAAGAAAGTTAAGGTTATGCTTGAAGTAGAGAAGGTTAATTATAATTATCTAAGTATCATGCTCACCAGGTATGCACTCATCGTGGTAATCCTCGCAGCAATTTCCGAATTCTACGCATCTCTCGTTGCATTGGCAAGGGGACGACGGGTCGTAATCATCAAAGCATCTCCCTTCACACTGCGCTGCAATTGAAGAATGATACTCACATGATCGTAACTTCAGCCTATGCACTAGGTAATACATGACAGGCTAGTAAAATCTCTGTATGCTTATTGCCTACGGCCAATCACGATTCATATTGCGGTGTCTGAAAAGTATCGAATGGCACAATGAGTCAAGAAATGTATTTATTTTGCGACAACAAATTCTAAATTCTAATTTCGAATTTGTACTCGGTTGACTATACGCTAATATATAATATAATATTCCGTAACTTACTCATCGGTTTACACTGGGCATCGTAATCAAAGCAGCAGTCCCCGTGCTTCGTACACGCTTCATTGCATTGGCACGTGTATGATTCTTCGTACGAGTCGAAGCAACGATTTTCGCATGTATCTGAGATCAATGAAATATTCGGTTGATCCTATCTCAGGAATCACGATTGCAATATGAAAATAGATTGACTTGGATGCCAAATTGGTCTAGGTGCAAAACAGTCTTCGAAACGGATGTACCATCGAGTGGTAGCCTTCTTGTGATAAAAATACCTCATTGTCTGTAAGCTGCCAAGGCACTTTAACGATTCTAGTAATTAGCGGTGATAGAAGTGGATAACACTACTATCCACACTCTGTCCACCAATTTAATTGATCCACGTTAACCACACTGACACGCACATACAATTATACATATAGCCTATGTATTCCAGTACGATACATACAATTTATCGTTAACAAATTAAATCATAGAATGTCCCGATCACTTAATCAGATTATACCAATTACATTACATGAGTCATTGCATTCTTTCACTTTCAAAAGAAGCAGTCAATAAGCGTAGCTCCATACCGTTTCGAGCGCAGTGTGGTACGAAGTCATCGCAGCAGTTATTCAAAATCGCGCACTTGTCGTCACAATAGCAGCCGTTCTGCCCCACCGGTCCAAGAATATCGCATTTTCCGAAGCAGCTGCCTTTGGCTACAATTTAATAATAATGAATTGGTTAGAATAGATCCCACCATCACGTTGTGATCACAAATTCTTGACAATCAGGCGTAAAAGCAAGTCTTAAAATAAGTTAATGAAGCGCATTTGAGTTGATGGCCATTATACTATTTGGGCACATGCAGTGTTTAGGAGCACGTTACATATATAGAGCAATGCTAGTCGAAATCTGGTAAAGTGGCGAAAAAAATCGAAAATATAACGTTGAAACGCTATATTTTACGAAAGCGGTGTTTTAAAGATAGGTTAGTTCTCGCAAGGATTGGAGACAGAGGCCGCGGGATAGCTCGTATTTCAATCTTAACACGTATGGATGCGCGGTATTACCAGATGCACACTCCGCCAAATAATCCTCACAGCAATTGCCAAATTCTTCGCATCGGTCGTTGCATTGACAAGGCAGGCCTCGATCGTACTTGGCAAAGCAACGATTCGCGCAGATACCTACGAATGTACAACCATTATCTCCATAATGTGTACAGTAGGCTATACATCATGCAAGATAAAGCTGTGGTATCCGAAAGATGATATACGTGATACGCAATACAGCATAGCAACTCATATGTGTGACAAAATATGACAAAATATGGCGACAGTACTGATGCGAGCTGTTGTTGCTACAGAAAAATTCGTTGAAGGGCACACTGTAGTCTAGGGCTGGGCAAATTCTAGTACTAGCGTGGTTCTAATCCGAATTGTGTATTAGGCGCAGGATAGCGTATTCGAGATTTCGAGTACCACCAGCGTGTAACAGTATAGTCAGTACGTTATCAAAGTCGAGTATACCAGGGTCTGCGTGATTTGATGTGGCATTGGGCCTACCGCATAAAGAATTTTTCCAAAAGACGATATTTATATCAGTGAATTTTGAAAGTGTTTCATACCGAGATGGGGGACGAAATTTGGTAATGTATATTTTGGTGGTGTTATCTGACTTCCTGGTAAGGCTCAGAATTTTCACTCAATGATTATACTGGTAATTCCGTTATCGAAGTCGGCAATATATCGGCGCGCGTTATTCTACCAGATACGCGACTTCCCGAGCGAAATTACTACGCTAATCTTTGAGTCACAGCCTTGAAACTTGGTACAGCGTTAGATGACAACATCAATAAATATCATACCAAATCCTCTCATCCATATCGATATTGAAAACAGTCAAAATCAATAAACATCAATAGCGACTTTGCCGTTAATTACAGCTGCAGACGGATCGACAATAACAAAGTTATCAAAGTAATCCGGGCGTGACATTCACGTGATTTTCCATGCGTCCACGAACTCCACACCACGTTTGAGTACACTCTGGTATCACTCATTATGAAATCATACAAGCATGAATGACTTGGAAAGCTCGAAATATGTAACTTTTGTTGCGACAAAATGATTGCTAGTTACACTACATTACGGATAATTTGATACTTTTCGACCTTATCAATTTCAGAGCGCTTTTATGACAATGTCAATCGCGGTTTCACAGAATTGTCGCGTGCTTCATGTTTAGGATGATGCCGAGGCGATAAGAGCGTATCGAAACTATCGTTTTCGTTGATAAAAAATCTCGTGTGCCAAGGGACCTATAAATCCAGTACAGGAAAAAAATCTTCTCTGAATATTCCTAGAGTCGAATGGTTACAATTAATACTCGATTTGGATTAGAGCCCAGCCTCACGCACTACATGCCCTATACAAATTAAGATATATACACATTGAAATATACACGAATATATGAATAGATATTCAATTGTACGTAAATTATAGACGTTCTCTACCTCCAAGTTATCAGCAACTACATGTCGTCGATCGAACATGTAGTCACATGCTAACCCGTCAGGTGAGTCTATGGTGCATGGCAAACAGGGGCGAGTGCAGTAACAGAAAAAGGTTGATCCTTTCCCATATCGTCGTACTTACTGATATTGGCGCATTCCGCAACGTAATCCGAACAGCAGTTCCCAAATTGCGAGCATTCCTTATTGCAATAGCATTCTTCTGCGCCGCGAGTCAGCGGATTTTCCTCGAAACACTTCCCCGCGCAAGAGGCTAATAACAAGAAACGGTTCACACACAGCCCACTCTAATCCAGACTTGGATAGCTGGAGCATTCTAGTGGTCCAATTAGACTAAGTAGAGCGAAATACCGGTGATATAATTCTAATCTAGTTTCAGGTTTTCCTTAAAATGCTACCCGAGAACTATATATAGTGCGAAACGAGCCAAGCTTGACGTACACAATTTACAAATCACGTGCATGGGTGAATCTAATTTGATATGAGCTGAACTGAACAAGATCTTTGTTGTAAATCTCTCTAATTTCTAAGTTTTCTACGAATTTAGTAATTCTAATTCTAATCTAATTGACAAAACTCTAAGCTAATGCGGGAAAACCGAAAACTCCACAGTTTTCCGACTCTACTCGAATCAACGCCAGAGCTAATCAATAATCATACAGTGTCACTCACGCGCTGAGCAGATTTCTTCATAGTCTTCGCAGCAGTTTCCGTACTCTGCGCATTTCTCGTTGCATTGGCAAGGGAGTTTTCTGTCGTATTTCGCATAGCATCTCCCGGAACACAGCGCTGCGAGGGTGAACAACAGTTAGCACCGCCGCGGAGACCTGTGCCTTCGCTTGACGTACTTTCATTCGCGCAGGAGTCAATGTAATCTTCGCAGCAATTTCCGTATTGGGAGCACTTTTCGTCGCAGTAGCAGCCGGTTCCGGCAGATCCCTCAACTCGCCCGGATGCGAAACACTGGCCGAAACATGACGCTGGAAATAATACAAGTCGTCACCGTCGATTCCACGAATATAGATCTACTCCATAAGTCATAAATTCCCGTCTCGAGCCTTGGCAAAATACATGCTGTTAAATTATCGGGATCTTGAAATTCGGACCAGCAAGTGACCATGACGCATGTTATAAAAATGAAGAAATTTGGCCTGGCGTAAATGACCATGACCATAGTGTAGTCGACAAGCACCATGAATATCAAAAACAACAACAACGCATGTAACTGTAAAAGTGTTGGAACCAAACGGAGACTAGGCCGGCATGGAATTTCGAATACTAAATTTGACGACCACTTTTGGTATCGTCATCACTATACTGTGACGTCGTTGCAACGCTGAATTCTGGCCACTCTTTGAATTTTAATCATTTCTGCGCTCTTCCGGCATACAATGTTCCTTTTTATAGCTCCACTTCCTTTTGTTGTTTTGTGCTTAAATTTCATTCAATTGCTGGGCTACAAAGATCAAAACGACCTACATTGTTAACGATCGGTAAACCACGGATTTCGAAGATACAGAAGTCCATGATGTGAAGGCTAACTCACCTAAATAGTGAAAGTTTACATTAATCCTCTTTTACCACTTTCATTGTATATGTTAGACTTGTTGAATGTTTATAAATTCAGTCTGATCATTATCTATAAGACGATGATTATCGCATGAGCTCAGAAACACTCCGCAGCATGGTAACGTAAATCGACCCAAAATAATAAGCGGATTTCAACCGATATTAAACAAAGGTTATCGGGTTGGATAGCTCTTGAAATAATCCTTATGAACCTGCATCGCAGCACGCTGTTGACCATTACTTTTTGTAAATACTTACGTTTTTGACAGCTTTCTTCGTAATCTTCACAACAGTTCCCGAATTCGGTACATTTCTCGTTGCATTGGCACAGCTTTGTCCTGTCATAGCGATCGTAACAGCGACTTTCACATCGGCCTGTTTCGAAAGAAATGTTCATTACTAATTATTGTCCTGGAAGATACCCCTAATTGTGAGAGTTAAAAAGTAAACGCCACAACTATAAGGGTGCAATTTTCTAATCTCGACCAAGCAGGAACTGAAATCGCGATCAGCCGCTTGTTTTTGGATTACGATTGATAATAATGATCGATTAGTTTCCCGCAGGTGAAAATGAAAGCCACGCTTCAAATAACACCTGGCTGGCAAGTAGTTGACAGCCCGGGCATCTATTTTGGACAGGTGTAATTTATTGCACACTAGAGATGTAATGATTACTTTTGTTACTGATGCGGGGCGAGATGATTACGGTTATTCCAAACAAGACTACATGCAACTCTTGTAATCATGCTCATAATTTATGGACTCATCTATGGCCGCTCATCATAAGCTGGATTACGAAATCATTGAGTCATTGAATTATTGTTGATTTCTTCCAGTTATTAAACCACA
>ATSW01127532.1:0-13960 GCA_000444245.1 Botryllus schlosseri | reverse complement strand
TCGCCCCCCAGACCCCCCTCGGCCTACACGCTTTTCACTGCTACTAGTCATCTATGTTCGGTCTTCGTTTAGTGGGCGTTCCGGCTAAACGCGAGAGATTTTATCTATAATTCATGATCAAATCGGTCAATATCATCGGGAATTTGCGTATATATTGCTATCAATTTTGATCCTGTCTCTGCTCACGTAATCAGATTTACCGGTTAACCTGATTGAGTGAGATGTGTTGGAAAACGTAGGACCCCTAAATAATAATTGAATATCTTCGGGCGTAGGCCTACCCGTTGGTATAATGACTTACTTACTTGATGCTATTTCGTGACCTCCAATCTGCTATGTCAAAAGATATTGAAATCGCCCAAACGTACTAAACTAAAAGACGTACACCATTTCAAATTGGTATTTCTTCTTTGAAAAAGTTGCATAAATTTCCAAAAACATACTCCATGATTTATGTTAATTCACGATTTGATTTCAATAATTTGCGGCCCCTTCGAGCTCNGGGGGTCTGGGTGCGGCAGTTACGGTCCTGTGCTTAAAACCAGACGTGCGTGTATCCATTCAAGTCACATGATTTATTGATAGAATCACAGTACAACATTTACATTTAGTTCTATTGCATGGCACCAAATAATCTCATTATGAGTGAAGAAGGGGAACTGCGCTCTGAACATGATGTGGTTTTGACTTGACGCTCGGCCATTGAGGGCATTTTTTTTCAGAAAGCNACCGCGTTTGGGCTGTAACTGAAATATTTTCGGGATATGCACCATAGCACACGTGCGAATCTGTGGGATCGCAAAGGGCTAAGACGCATTCATGCGCAATAACGATAAATCTAGACATCATGGATATCGCACGTGTGCTGTGGTGCGTTATTTTGAGGGTGTTTTGGCTTCAGTTCGAGTGCGGTGCCTTTCTGAATAAAATGAGTGCTTCCAAAATTGTTCACAAATTTATCTCAAATTTAAGACCCCGTCGTATCTAGATCGCAGTCTCCCTTTACATTTAATCCTTATTTTCCCGTCTGTCCTTTTCAGCTCTCCAATGGTTGTATACATCTTCCAGGTCAATGGCATCGTCTGTATTCAGTTTTGACTTTATGCGCATCAGCTGGTCCAAATGAGCCACTTGAAGACGATTTCTCGATGCTGTTTTGATCCGATTCATTNAACTAAANCCTCTTTCGCAATCCGCACTGGATGCTTGAAATGTAGCACAAATATCCACAAGCTGTGAGACGTGCGTCAGCTCCTCGCATTTTAGTGTCGCAGCCACCATATCGGAAAATGTTCCGATCGATCCTTGTTTCAATTTTTGCTTCATAACATATTTGAAATCAGGATATTCATCGTGAATGGCCTCCATAGAATTTGGCTGGTGGAAAATGTCCTCATACTTCTTTGTTAATATGGCAATGTCTGCTGCTCCGTACTCGAAGTCAGAACTGATATCTGAACTCAATGCCTCACAGTCCAATGCAGACCACTCCTTCAATTCATTCTCTGGAAATCGAGCATCCAAGTGATCGCAAAGATTACGAATAAAACAAATAATCGCGTCGGTATCTATGACTTCAGCTGACCNAGCCNTCATCACCTCTTTGACGCGGTCACTCCACTTGATAACCTTTCCTTCTTTCAGATACTGAGAACGCAGCTTCTCAATCTTTGCTCTTGCAAGGCAGTGTCCCTCCATCACAGTCAGATTGCGTTTTTGAAAAGAAAGACACAGTTGTGCCAGGTCATCCNAAACATCTCCCAGAGCAGTGAGAATAAACTTGAATTTTGAATCCGTCAGCTTTTTGTAACAGTATTTTGTCACTGGATCTCTATAATTACTGGATGATTCTCTCCTGCAGTATTCTTCGAGAACTGTGTAGTTCCTCAGAACAGCCTTCACAGCTTGGTGCCGCGAAAGCTACCGTACTTCGTTCAGAGGTCTGAATGACAGCGAATCCTCATCAAGAATCTTCGATAGGTCTTCCAATTTCCCCTTTTTTACAGTGGATCTAGAGAAAGTGGAATACACCGTTCTAAGAAACGTTTCCACGTCACGCATCGCAGGGACGTCTTTCCATGCATCAACAATGCCCAAGTCTTCTCTATGNGCAACNCAGTGCTGTTCTGTTNGATGTGGTATTTGCTGCTTTAATAACGCTGCAACTCCGTTGTGCTTTCCCAACATTACTGAGGCACCGTCGGAGGTCAGCATCACCATTCTCTGCATGTCTAATTTATGCTTGGCGTAAAACTGAGTTATTGCCTGCACAATATCCCGAGCGGTGCATCCAGTCAGCTGGGAAATGCCTCCAAACACAGTTTTGTAGTCGACCTCATTTTCCTCTCTATATTTAATGTAAAGCACTAGCATTTTGTGCACTGCATGTCTGTGCTCTCATCCACGATCAGAGTGTGCCAATGTGCATTTCTAAGTTTGCACATTGTCTCATTCTGCACTATTTGATTGATAGAATTCACAAACTCAAAGGCATAATTTTTGCTTCGCCAGCTCTCTGGAACACTCACGTACTTTGCCATGTGATCGTGAATTTGTTGAACTGACAGCATAGAAGTATTCATGTTTATGGCTAGGAGAATATTGTCGACGAGAACCTTAACTTGCTCGGGGTTGGATTTCTTCACGAGTGACAGCTCGCTCCTCTTCTCTCGATCGTTGATGCTCTCAGTCAGTAATGTACCGATTCCAATTCTCATCTTGCACCTTCTTACGATTCCGACCGCTTTCACGTGGGTTTTGTGCTTAATGTGACGCTTAAGGTAATCCAGCCTCCATGCTTTCCACATTTTACCATCCGAAAACTCGTTTGATATTTTGGCTTCTCGACATACTTTGCACATTAGACCTTTCTCGCTCGAGAAAGAAAAAATCTCACCTAATTTTATAGTTTTGTCTTCCGTTTTCACGTGCTCCGACAACCATTCTATTTTAAACGAATCACAGCTCTTTGTCAATTTGGCTTGGTGGGGGGATGAGAAACCACCCATTCGTTTTGCCATCATTAAAAGCGGTCAGTAGAAACAGTGCTAAGCAGAATTAGTGAGTATTCACTCAACGTTGGCCCACCGGCAAGNAGCTAGCTAAAACACTTATAGCGACACAAATGGACGCATGTAACCGCAATTACTATATACGGCGAATCGTAATGCTGTGCGACTACGTGTGACGTCACAANTAATCAATGTACGTATGTTGATATACTATGGATTACTAGAAGACAGACATACANNCACGAGAACGCACCCGAAATCAATACATGCGATCGATGTAGGCCTATCGCGTTAAAACACTGATGTGACGTCTTGATACCGGCAANGCACTCATTACTTTCAAGACATACAGTCAGATATAATGATACGAATATTCAAGTCTCATTGAAGCAAGAACAAGATCACCGTATGACCTTATCTACAGAAGATACCCGTTCAAACCAATCGAATAAAATCACAAATTTGTGCTGCTGAGAAGCTGATCCAACGCAACGCCTTAAAGTGCATATAGTTGCTGCATTTCCTGATCAACGTTTGCAAAGGGATGGTTTTTTTCAACAATATTAGTGCTTGTACTTGCATATTCTGCATATTACCCTATATCACCATACGTGATCAGATTTGCCTGATGGAAGTGATGACTTCAAAAATTCGCGACATGCAATTGTAAAGTAAATCTTACATAACAATCATGCCACGCGGATAAGACTATTCGTTAGTTTCTCGTAGTTCAACTTCGAGCTAGAGCCCATTGTTATTCACAACTTCGTTACACCATTTTATATCGCCATTCCCACAAGGAGTCTCTATTGAAATGATATCAGTATCGCTCACGCGTACGATATCATTCTAAAAAAAAATCTGTTTCGTGAGGCGCACACGATTGCAAATTCTCATTGCTTCGCAGAGCGCAATATTTACCTTTGCGGGCTGCAGGCTTACCTCGGTTTCAGACTTCAGCGATAGCACTATTTACCCCTGGCAATGTTTCCTCTCATTTTTCTCGAGTCTGAGCGCCTGCGCGGTGCCTTGGACAACAGTGCGCAACGATTAAAAAAAAAGTCATCACTTCGGATTTTTTGTGCGCGGCCAAGATTTTCTGTGCGCGGAGACCGTTTCAGTACTGCGCATTTGCGCACGCGCGCAGCTTAGAGGGAACATTGATTATGGCCGTTATGAAAATTTACATCGAAGTTACAGCAATATTGATAAATAAAGATGCCTTTAATTGCCAAATTGAAAATTAATCAGAGAGCCACATCATATCACTGAAAGAGCCATATATGGCTCTCGAGCCATAGGTTCCCGACCACTGATGTACAGGGCTGGGCAGGATTGAGTACCAGAGTGTTTCGGTTGAATCGAGCATTAGGGGTCGAGTCATCGAGAATCACTCATTACAGCACCAAGGATACGGAAAATTCAAACCTGCAATATTGTGCCGCCACAAAGAACATAATGTCACTTGTACAACATGCAAGGGTAGTCTGTAGCTTAAAATGCGTACTTTGTATGCTGTGAATCGACCGATCGACGCTTCGAGTCTTCCACAGTGGATAATACTATCGAAACTATCATTTTCGGTGATAAATTAACTCTCAGCAGGTTTGTAACCAAGTCACAAGGCTCCGAGTCACAAGTCAATATCACTTTTACGGTTTTGACTCGAGTCATTTTCAATTCACCACCGAGTCAAGCCCGAGTCCAAGTAAGCTAGTAAATGGTCGAGTCAGAGTCCAAGTCATTGTGTTGACTGCTCAGAACTCTGTTTGGTGATATTGGAAGGTTCGCATTTATAATGCCCTAATTTTCCTCACTTTTAGCAGTTTCAGGTCGCATATTCAAGTACCAAGGACCAATAGACGAAATCCCAATAGTGTGGTAACTTAACTATTTTTTGAAAGTACAATGAAATGTCGGCCTTGGCCATCTGAGTCGCCATTCCTATGACTTGGTTCGGGTCGCGCGCAATGATTCGAATCCAAGTCAAGTCAATCTGTGTATCAGAAAATCGTGACTCGAGTCATTACAACACTGACTCTTAGTGGCATAGAGCATCCGATTTCAGCACTCGAAAAAATCACATCACACTGCTAAACTCCAATCATTCTGCCCAGACCTTATCATGAACCAATGTTGACAGTCATCGAAAAAACTGCATAACAACTGGCATACAACGCAAATATCGGAACATTCACCGAGAAAAACTACCAAAGCATCGCGCTCTTGAAATTAAGCTTTTCATTTCTTCACACGTTTGCCACACACCTTGTCCTTCAGTCCTTGTAGCCAGACTTCGTGGCTAACGGTAGACGAGGCCGCACAGTACTGATTGCCGTAATACTGCTTGTGCGTGTCCGCAGTCCTTGGCTTATCACACTGGCTGCATATCGAAAGCCCAGTTCTGGGTTTGTATTTTTTGCGGCGGGCAAGCCCGGCCGCTTCTTCGCCAGCCCGTTTTTTCCCGCACGGCTGTGTGGTGGGCGGCAGGGGTGCAATTTGTGGTTTGGTGGGTGGCGTGCCACGCGGCAAAATAAACGCTAACTGCTGCTTCATTCCGGTAGTCGGAAGTGTTGCAGGATTCTTTTCGCAAGACCGCGATGTTTCTGCGGTTGTCGATGAAGGTTGAATCGGAACAACCTGTTTCGGAACGTCCGTTTCACTTTGAGATCTCCGTTTTGTGTTCCTGACAACAGAAAAAGTTCTAAAAAGCCACTTTCGTCACGTGATTCGCAGTCATAATTACAGCCAGACATGTTTTCCAAATTAGATTAGAATTATTTACTGACATTGTGAAAACTAGGAAACTGAATGAACGTCAGTTCATATCAAATCAGGGCTGTAATGAATTGAGTCGTGATTTTTTGCTGACTTAACTAGAGTCAATTTTCGTATCGACTCGACATTGCGCACGACAGGAGCATAGGATGGTCAAGACAGACATTTCATTGTAGCTTCGGAGAATAGTCAAGTCACCACGTTATTGTGATCTTGCCTACAAGTCCTGATGCTTAGAAAATAGGGCCAGAAACTGTTAGGACTGAGGGAAATCACAGTATCATGAATGCGAACCATTCTATATCACTCGAGCATGGTTGAAAGAGTGGGTTGAAGTGAAAACTGTGAGCATAACGACTTGGACTCGGACTTGACTCGGTGGTGAATTGAAAATGACTCGACTTGACTCGAGTGAAAACTATAGAAATGAGATTGACTTGTGACTCGAAAGCTTGTGACTTGGTTACAACCCTGTATCAAATCATTGAGTTCATACTCAAATAAGCATGAGGATGGCAAATGTCTGTACAGCACAATACAGTTGCCTCTTGCATTTTCGGGAAAACTAGAAATTAGATTAAAACTCACATGATATCATAGAAACATTTCACAAATTAGATTAGAATTAGGTCGGAGAAACATTTACCGAATTAGATTACAGGCATTTCGCTCTAATTAGTGTAATTAGACAACTACAATTACTTAGTTCTCCAAGAATGCTTCTAGCGACGAATCCACTAGTAACCATTGCAACAATTGTAGCCTAAATAGCGTGACAAAGGGTTGTAACCAAGTCACAAGCTTCCGAGTCACAAGTCAATCTCACTTTTATAGTTATGATTCGAGTCAAGTCGAGACATTTTCAATTCACCGCAGAGTGACGTCCGAGTCCAAGTCAGCGAGTAGCGGGTCGAGTCCGAGTCATAGTTTTGTGACTCGAGTCCGAGTCCAAGTCATTTTGTTCACTATTCAGTTTTGAATTCAATCCGGTTCAACCAACTTTTTCAAATCTGCTCGAGTGATATAGAATGGCTCGCATTCACAATATCGTAATTTTCCTCAGTCCCAACAGTTTCTGGCCCCATTTTCCAAGTATCAGGACTGATAGACGAAATACGAATCATGCGGTGACCTCACTATCCTTCGATGTTACAATGAAATGTCGGTCTTGGAGGCCTGGTCTCGAGTCATACACAATGACACAAGTACAAGTCGAGTTAATACAAAAATTGACTCCAGTCGAGTCATTACAACCATCACGAGACATGAAAGAATGTACCAAAGCAGCATGCTCAAAATTGTAAGTATTATTCTGTTATCTATACGTATCTAACATATACACACCTCTTTTCTTTCAGTGCTGCCAGCCAGACTTCGTAACTGACAGTGGCCGTGGCCACACAGAACCAACTGCCATAAAACTGCTTATGGCTATCGGCCGTCCTGGCCCCTCCGCATTTACTGCATACAGAGAGCCTTGTTCGCGGTTTGTATCTCGGTCGACACGTGAGGCCGGCCTCTTCTTTAGCGGCACGTTTCTTCCAGTATGATAGTGTGGAGCGTGATTTGGCGCCACTCAGCAGAATCTGCACGAACTCTTCTTCTAATGCGGGCGGCTGCGTCGGCGGTGTGTGTTGGGGCGGAGCCGTGGTATCGTTTGGTGTGGACGAAGGTTGCTTCTGTTTCGGGACATCTTTCTCTGTTCCAGTCTGTTTCATGTACCTGAAAATATAGCTAGGTTAGAACGTGTTAGCTAGCCACTTTTTAAATTTTGTGGTGGCCGCATAAATTCAATATCGATATTAAGTAGGCAGCCACGTTTTCAAACTCTACGTGCTTCCCGCACGTCAACAAAGCAAAGTAGTTTACAAATTAAGAGTCACTGTGATTGCGGCTACGTGGGAAGAACGTCAAAGAGGTTGCAGGAGCGTATAAATCCACATACCCCTAGCTAGATTCAACAGAACACGCTCGGCGAAAAGCTCACCCTCAACTCATCCGCTCAAGATTGACGCGGAACAATCAAGGGCCATAAATTCTGCAATTGGCAAGCACTTGTTGGATAATCCCGCCTGTGCGAAAAATTATCGAGACGACAGATTTCGCATACTCGGAAAGGGTCGCTCACACTTTCGTTTGTGTGCCTTGGAGTCGACTTTTATCAAAGTACACCAGCCAATGCTTTGTCAACATAAAAGAGTTTGTGTATCATCTAAAAATAGAGCGCTCTCGCTCGTATTCGAAATTTCATGCTGGTGACGTCATATTCTGTGCCACGATTGTTGATATACGATGTATTTTTGAATTCTCTACTAGTTGCTGACGATTACCCCTGACGAGTGTCAGCCGAAAATATTCGGGTTCATTTCAATATGAATATACTATTCAACTCTACGTCAGTACAATGCTGTGCTACCTGGCGATGGATATAGTGACCACAAAAGATGTAATATTTTAATGAAGGAATAAAAATACCACAAAGGATCAGGGTCAGGGCGATCAATTTCATTTAGTTTAAACTCTGAGCTGTACACGATACCTGGAAACGCTTTTGGGGGCTAGCAAGCAGAAAGACGATCTCCGCGTAAAGCTTGATTTTCTGGAGAAGCCCTAAGCCAGCGGTTCTCAAACCTTTTTAGACATGACCCTTTATGACACTCAAGAATTTCGAGCCCCCCTTATCGTCATATCACAAAATGCATCTGTAATGCTAGCAATCCCAACCGATAGTTTGATGGTCAAGTCAAGTCAAGTCACGAGTCAAGTCAAATTGAATTTTTGAAGTACGAGTGATGATTCAAAGTCATTACATTTTGCTATCTGTGTGAAAGACTAATCATTATCTTAATCAAATAATGAATATCTAGTTAAATATGCATGCAAAAAGACGGTATATCCCTCACGCACACGTAGAACTGCTAATAAAGTACGTGAGTAACTGCAGTCTACAGCTACATACTACAGTCAGTTCTTATCAGCCAAAATATAGGACCTAATACGAAGCTTCGAAAATTTGAAACAAATTGATACCGTACAATAGCGAAGACTACTTATCTACACTTCCATGAGAATATAAACGCACTCAATATATTCGTTTGATTTAAATCATACAAGAGGATTGGTAAATGTGAGCACTGGGCATCGTAAGCATTGAGCCGTCTAAGAAAGAGAGACATATTGCTACTTAGATTAATTTTCTACATTGCGATCAATGTATTTGTGATCGAACAATGGAGGAACCTTGTAACGTACAATCAGTGAATGACTGGTTGTTCTCACAAGTGACACCGGCGTATCTCGAACAATCCGAACATACAAAAGATACAGTGATTTATTCGACACCGCTTACTTAATGACTTGAAATTGACACGTAAATTTTGCTCCGAGTCACGAGTCAATTTTTGAAGCTCCGAGTCAAGTCAAGTCATTTTCCCAAAGTGACTCGAGTCAAGTCAAGTCACACGAAAAAGTTGACTCGAGTCACAAGTCATGACTCGAGTCATCCCAACATTGCTATCGAGTAACCACAACTTACTTTCGCACATCCCCTTCACTCAAAGATACACTGCAATCTCTTAAATGGGGCAGAGAGTCGGCTGACGTGGTAGCTTTTTGATTTCCTGGAATGTCATCAGGCCTGATTGAACCTTCAGCGGAGGTTATCTCGTTATCACCAGGTGCGTCATTGCTGACCACTTGGTCCGAGGATGAACTTGTGCTTCTATCTTCAAGCGGGACCAAAACGGTATCATTTGTCAGAATATCTCCATCGCCAACAATCACACACTCTGTCAGGCCGATGCCTTCGTCTTCCATTTCCTGGCTTTTATCCCGATTGGACAGAATCGCTTGCCCATTTTCATCCAATAACGGAAACAAAGGATTTCCAGATTGGTTGTATAGGTACTCCACACCGATGAGCTCACCAGTGTATTGCCCAATCACGGCAGGAGCAGGACATAATTCCATTCCGAAAGTTTCCATACCAATTGAGTGAACAGCGTATGACAAGAGCCCGCTATAACTACGAAGCCTACTCTTGGAATTGCCTGTAACCGCATTGGCAGCACGGTCTTTGTTCCATCTGAACATTCCCTCCAAAAGATAAGCCTGAAAATGTTCTGGGTTAGCACACCGTCCGGGTATAAATCCGTTGAGTTGAGCGTGAAAAGAATCCAAAGAAGCGGTCTGAGAGAGGTACATCGGCAATGCAACACCGCCCTTTTTGAGTGTGCCAGTCCGTGTATACAGCGGCACGTCCTTGGGATCAATAACACATTGAAAATGCTTTTGTTCTACATCCCAAATCTTCCAAATTCGCGAGAAATCAAATAAGGGAACTCCATGCGTGTCATTACCTTTAGGGCTCGCAAACATTTTGATCAAATCGTAAACGAGCGACTTGATAATTTCAGGTCGTCTGGTTATTCGACGACAATGCAGATCTTTCTCTTTCTTCGTAATGCGTTGAATCACGTCTTTCTCCGACGGGTTCGGAATGAGCTCAGCTAACATCTCACATCTTTTTGCCTCTTTCAAAAGACTCCAATCTTCTTTCGATAACTGAAAGAAGCAATCGGTGAGCCTATCCATAAATTCGGTGTACAGTGGGTGCGATTTTGTAGTGCATCCGTTTGTAAACCGAGTCATAAAATGTAAAATGTCCAGACGTACTATCAGATTCGGCCAATTTTCGAAAAGCTTACAGAGATGCTGGTGTTCACTGCCGCAACATCCTCGTTTGACATAAAGGACTTTCGGCGGGCTAACGTGAGCATCTGAATATCGCTTCATTAACCCTGCTGCCATGTCAACGAGACCGTCCCCTTCAGCACACGTTAAAACACACATTAAAACCTGCCCGTTTTCGTTACCGACACTCACGGCGCATTCAGCAGTATCTCTCGCCTCACCTCCTACCTTTTTAGTTACTTTTATGGTGGAATCCATTCTGATGATGGACCCAAACGTTGACGTAATCGATGACTTTATCTCGTCAAGTCTGGAAAAAACATCTTCGAGATATGCGGTCTGAAGCCACTGCGCTGTATGAACAGGTTTGAAATCAGGTGGCTGCATAAACTCGGGGCAAGATCCTTGCGTCCCATTATCATACGCTTTTTTGTAATTTCTACAGTCAGTCAGATAACGCAACAGTTTTTGATAGTATTTCTCCGTGTGTTGCTCGGAAAGCGTTTTATACAGCAGAGTGGGACTATTACCCGAGGTCCTTTCACGCAAAGGTCTTATGACTCTCACGTCGCACGCGTGTTTGTATGTCACCAACGCAGGGAACTGTAATCTACGGTCAATCTTGAGCTGAGAAAGGATTGCACTATCCCAGGCAGCGACTTTTGTTTTACAGTTGATGCATTCAAGATATTCGGTAGCCAAGTTGTAATAGCTGTCGACGTCTAGCACTTGTCGTACTGTTTTGTAGACGCCGGCGCTTGTGAGATCTTTTCCACAATTTGCCCGGGTACAAATCAACTTGCATCGCCAAAGTTTTCGCGGCATCCATAAAAAAAGCGACTGCGCAAAGTACAGTGTTGGTCGAGGCACTTCACTGCAAATTAACGGTACTTGAGGCGGATGCCAACAAAGTTTGTCGACACGCGAGAAGTCCATTTCAGGTTTGCCCGTCTTGGCGTTGGTCTTGAACAGCGCGCCGGACACCCAAGCGTGGTCTGCGATTGGTAAAGACTTTCGCCATCCCTTAGGCAGAGCGCAGTTTGATATCGAAGAAGAGCAGTCGCACATAGGTTGACTTTCTTGGCTCGGAGAGCCACTCTTAGTGTGCACTGCTTCGATGTTGTGAGATAGTTCGCACGCGGCCGTGTTATCCTGAGATTGCATCTTATCGTGGACAACGGGCAGATGACGAGATAGCAAGCGAAAAATCAGCAATTTGTAAAGTATGTTACCGGTACTGATAAATGCCTGTACATGTACAATGAGGGAAGAGACAATGTGCATTGTTGCGTAAAATATGTTTCCGAGTCGAGGATCAAGATTCGAGTTCAGTCGCGTAGCCGTGTGATGTCATACAACGATACCAGTAAATATTACAACAGGAAATTTGAACAACCCTAGAGTCACAGCTTGAAAGTGACAATGCCATTGGTGAATCAGTGAAGCACAGAAATGTAGCTTCTACACAACTGCGCAGCTTGTAGAACATGCCCAGTTACAGTTACAAGAGAGCGAGATTGTGAGCTTCCGAAAGTGGGAAAAAAATTATCGAAACTATATTTTTGGTTAAAAAATAACTGTAGCTCAAAGGGTGTATGATTTTGTTACTCGAAAACATCTAGTCTCACTATTCGACTTAAATCATCACATTTAATTTTCGACTCATCTGAGAGTACTCGAATCATACCCCTGACTGGCCAATATGGAATTGTTGTCTCGTGCGCACCAAAGATTCGACCGACTTCACACAGGTGTGACGGTGAAAACCATTGCGGCACACCAAATATATTATGCTGAACGTACATGTACCGGGATTCAGTGATTGGTATAATGACTTGGTGCAAGTAAATTGGTGTAATCTGATGCATCAATCCTGGCATTGAGTCCTTAGCCTGGAAGTTTCATAAGTTCGCACGATAGTAGGCTGCCTATTTCAAAACACTTTGGTCAGTCAAATAAAGATGCAATAGTGTAGTATAGCTAGCAGGTATGAATGAATCTTGACTGACACAAGAGACACACAATATGTCCATACACCGTGGGTCTGATACAAGCGAAGTTTACTAATACACTGCAGTTGACTGTGTCACCTTAAATTTGACTTGGGATCATTATCCCAATATACACCTCAACATGTGCCATAATATTATTGCCAGCTATCGTTACGAAATGTATGTCATGACGTCATTCTATCGTCTTTGTCGCGTACTTAACGCGAGAACTGAGAAATAGTCGCAGACTCATTTATAACCGCTACATCTTATTCTCTCTAAATATACTTCGTGTTCGAGTGAACATCTGTGGATTGAAGAACTCGCGAACCTCCGCACAGGACTTCCAGTATATGTAGCCAGCAAAGCTAACCTAATATACAGGCTATCGGTCAGCTACTTTGTTACTACAGGAATGCCGCCAAGTCCCTCTACTCTTGCAACAAGAACACGTTAAAGGTGAGTTGCGATGCGAATAAACTTGAACATTGTTCTCCGAATTATGTTCATAATCTAAAATCATTGCAGTGTCATTTTTTCAACTCCAATTTTAATTTACCGGTGATAAATTTATTCAACTAAAAAGATACCGCAACGCAAGTAGTCATGAAAGCAAAGGACTACATTATAGTCTAGTAATGTTGTGTATTTTCACCCGGGTCACAGACCAAGATTCATAAGAGATTACCAAAGGTGTCAGACACAGACAGCAGCTATACGTTTTACCTGGCCAAGTTTAAAACCCAACCAGATGTTTGTTCTCCGTTGTCTGGTCAATGGTGTTTTGGGTCACTCACATCACATAAGAAAAATTTGTTTTTCTTGTTATCGCATGTGATACCTTTGTTTATATATATATATATATAATATTGGTGTCGTCAAGTATTACCGGTACATCATTTTAGTGTAGTGCAATCTAAAATCCCAAGTCCGAAGTGGGTGAATGATTCACGTATTATACTTTCTACTCCTTGGTCCTTACCATCTTCTCAAAGTATCCTCAGTAGATAAAACAGATGATAAATACGGGTTTTAATATGATTATGGTATATAAATGATACATGCAATTTCCATATTATTATTCAATGTCCAGATCTTGGTTGGAATTACAATTTCCGATTATAACTATTCGGATTCATTCTGACAGAGTCTCGGCGTAGAGAAGAATATGATTGTTCGCTCGCCGCTTAGCAAGCTTGAAAATAACCCGGCGGCCGTGGAGCAAAATTCAAATTTTTTCAGCCTCACACATCAAAATTCAGTGCATTTATTATGATAGTACACTACGATTTTATGGATTACTATGGAATAGAGAAGGTACGCTATGTAGTTCTATGAAACATGATTCATTACAAATTAAGAAATCATGAACTCAGTGAGGGGTGAGGTTGAAGTTTTTCATGAATTTCTCATCTATACAGCAGTGTTGGGATCAAGTCACTACCTTCGAGTCACGAGTTATTTCGAGTCATCGCACATTTTGACTCG
>ATSW01127511.1:0-11114 GCA_000444245.1 Botryllus schlosseri | reverse complement strand
TTTTCCGAATATCTGTCCAAGTATTTTGATTTGTGTTTTTTTCAGATGTTCGTATTTAGTTTTTCGCATTCTGTTGTCTTGCTTTTGGTTCATGTGTAAGATTTCCGTTTTATCTGCGTTCAGTTTTTGTCCGGTGGCCCTTTCGTATCTGTCAAATTCTTTAAAGATATACGTTAGATCTTCTTCTTTGTTTGCTAGGCAGGTGATATCGTCTGCGTATTGCTGCAGTTTTATTTCCATCCTGCCTATATTGAAGCCTTTAAATCTCTTATCTCCTGCGATCTTTCTTGCAAGCGGGTCGCAGCAGATAGCATAAAGGATCATGCTAAGCGGGCATCCTTGTCTGATGCCTCGCTCTAATTTGATCGGTTTCGTTAAAGCGCCGTTGACTATGATACTGCTTGTCGCTGTCTCGTAGATGTTTCTGATTAAGCGAGTAAAATGCTGCGGTAGTTGATAATTTTCAAGGATTTTATACAGGTATTGATGGTGCACTAGGTCGAAGGCTTTTTGTTGATCTAGGTTTACCAAAAGGAGTTCTCTTTTCTTTTCTTTGGCGAATTCTGTTGCGGCGTGAATGTTTCGGAGTACGTCTGTTATTTTTCTGTTTTTTATCGCGCATTTCTGTGTATTATATATCAAGTTTGGAATCAGTGGGTTAAGCCTTCTTGCTAGTATGCCCGTCATGATCTTGTAGTCTGTATTCAACAACGTGATCGGGCGCCAGTTCTTCAGTTGTTGGGGTTTACCTTTTTTGAAGATTATTGTTGTTAATCCTTTTTTCCAACGATCGCAAAGACCTCCCAGGAGGTACGAGTTGTTGAAGAGTTCTTGGAGGTCTTTCCTCAAGACCTCCCAGTATCGTATATAAAACTCCTTTGATAGGCCGTCAGCCCCTGGTGTTTTATCGTTATCCATCTTTTCTAAGATAGCTTTTATTTCATTTTCTTCGATCTGGCTATCGAGGTCTATCTTTTCCTCTTCTGTTATTCGATGTTGTTTAATCTCATCTATATATTCTTGCTGGAGTTTCGAATTTTCCTGTTCGGATTTGCTCCACAAGTTAGTGTAGAAATGTTCTACCTCGCGGAGTATATCCTTTTTTTCTGTTAATTCAGCCCCGGTATTAGTTTCTATTTCTTTTAGAATTTTGCTTTCTCTTCTTGTNTTGAGCATTTGGAAGAAAAACTTCGTCGGCTTCTCATTTTCCTCCATATCACGCAGTTTATGTAGTCGACATTGGTATCTAAAATGATCGTCTTCTATTTTCTTCAGCTCTTTGATCTCTTTGTATGCACTCTTTGAGTCGTTGTTCTTATTTTGTATTTTTNGTATCTTTTNTTGAAGCATTTCGGCTTTGCTTCTTTCGGCTTTTTGTTTGTTCGAACCGTATTTCTGCAGGTGTAGTTTGGCGCATTTCTTGAAATAATCCCACCATTCATAAATGCTTTGGAAAAGGTACTTGTGTCCTGTACATCGTTCGTGTATCTCCTGGATCTGTTCGTATAGTACCTCATCCTTGAAGTGTCTGGTGTCATTCTTCCACATTGCTTTCCCCCATTTGACGTTTTCGGATTTGTTAATTTTAATCCTCGGGTAGAGGATGTGGTCAGCCAATGTGTTCAATTTGTATGTACACATCTTGATGTTTATCATAAAGCGGTTCGATGTGTAAACACGGTCTATTCTTCTTGCTTGTTTTGTTTGCATTTTAGTGTATAATCTTTTCTTTGGATTTCTCCATCGCCAGGCGTCTCTGATTTTGTGTGTCTTTATGAATTGTTTCCAGATTCAGGCTGCCGGTGTGATTCGGAAGTTTTCAGAATTTCTCGAATCTATGCTTTCTGTTATTATATTAAAGTCGCCGCATATCACAGCGTTGTCTGGATCTTTGCCAATTTCTTGTGTGAATGTTCGAAATATTTCGGTTTGGTATCTGCCTACATGTGGAGGTCCGTAAAAGTTCCATACTCTAATGCAGTGCTTTTCAACCCGTGTGACGGTTCGCACTTGTGCGAATGAAAAAAATTGCAGTGCGAATGACGAACATGGTGCGAACGGTGCGAATGAAAATCCCTTATGAGTGCGAATGAAAATCGTGACTATTAATTGTTAATTTTTCTGACCTGGAATAATTCAAATAAACCTAATGGGAAATTCAAGGGCAGCGTAACTTTTGTAGTTGCGACGCAATTGTAAAAACTTGTTTAATGAAAAGTCTGGATTGGTAGCTGGTGTAGTGGCAGACACAGTATATAGCCCGTCTGAGCCTGCGACAGACTGAAAAAATGACGCCAAATTGACTTTCTGTTTACTTTCGCTAAACAATCATCATACTTCCGTAATACATGTTCGATTGGTGCGAGGCACGAGGATAGTAGTAAATACCATCATTACAGACCCCAGTTTGCAAGTTACTGTAACACAACCCTTTCAAGGGTTAATAAAGTATAGACGGCAAAGGCTGTAATTTTGGGTCGACATGGTGCCAGAACTATCTGTTAATATGCATGTAATATTTGTTGAATTTATTGCGAAAATCCTGCGATAGTTTGTACAAATCTAGGGTCACGGTGTTGGGTACTGGAGCGAATAAGCGAGACACTCAGAAATTATGGCTTTATCATGAGAATTCATGATAAGATTTGTCCGACTGGTTCTTCCGGAACATTTGGTCGAAGACCGTTGCGATGAGCTACTGTAAGGACTAGGGATGTGCAACGAGCGAGTTAAGGTCTATGAGACCCATTCATTTCGAGGCCAGCCCGTTCTGCGGCCGGTCACATGAAGACGGAAAGTGTTGTAGAATTGTGGTGTGCCCATTCTGTATGTCATGCATGTCCATAAAATCATTGCATACTACCCTAATATTAAAAATGAATTCTTTTTCATGGGAGAGGCTCGGGTCGCGATATGCCAAAAAACTGAGATTTTGGTGGTAGTCTAAAAGTCTGCTGTAACGTTACTAAACTGACATGAATTCTCAAGTTAAATTGAGCTAAAGAGCAAAACACACAGTGTCTTGAGTTTATTTGTTCTTTCCACATACTCGTGGGACAGAAAATGGGAAATATAAAAAAAATGTTGGAGCAGCGTATCGTAAGGTAGCGAGCTCTAATGTCCTTACTCTCGTTAATCGTTTTGACCTCATTTTCCAAGACATAAGGCGAAAGCCTCAACACAAATAGGTGGTTTTTTTACTCTTTCTACATACTGGATCCTCAGACCTTTTTGTCAGCTTTCAAAATCGATTTCTTCCAGCAAGTATTTTTAACTCGTGAAAAATGCGCTGTAGCCTATGTTGTATAGGCGTACAGAAAAGACTTAGAGATAGAGGTCGCCAACATAAAACGGCTCGCGGGCCACTTTCAAATTTTGTAGAGGCCGCGGGTCGCATGAATTCAATATCGAGATTTAAATGGGCCACGCAGTTTAACACCGCGTCAGTACAGCGCCGTGATTTCTGACATGGGCGATGAGCATAGTTACCACGAAAGAAAAATATTTTCTTATAACTAATACAAAAGCAACAAAATATCATTATCATCACTTTCATTCGATTTTGAAATATGATCTGCGCACGATACCAGACCACATTTTTCAATGACAAAAGAATCGATATTGGTGTTAGCTAGACAGCTAGCTATCTTCTAGTGAAGCTTGCTCTTATGGCGAGGCCATAAGTCCTTTTCTAATTGTTTCGGTATTGGCAGTGTCACCGCCATTGTGCGTCAAGGCAATATGCCCATGCCCATTGCCAATTCATATCAGCTAATTATTCCTCCATGGAATGTTAAAATACCATCGTCGTACTGGGCGTTCTTCCGAAATTTGAAATCAGATCGCGGGCCGCAAAATATGACCCCGCGGGTCTTATGCGGCCCGCGTGTTGGTGACCCCTGTTTTAAGGCATGGCCATCCAAGCACTAGTAGAAGGATTTTAGTGAAATAGTTGAAATCAAAACGAGCGAAAATTGTTGCCTTTTTAATGAAACACTTGATTGCATAGTAGCCAATTTGTTGCACATCTGAGCAAATAAATGTTGTATTTTCATCTTCTTTTGTATAACAATATTCGGTTAGTTTGTGCGAATGAAAATTATTTTCCAAAAAAAGTGCGAATGAAGCTCAAAAAGGTTGAAAAGCACTGCTCTAATGTTTTCCGGTGATTTGCTGTGTGTTGTTATTAGATTTATTGACTGTATTCTGTCTTCTTTTAAGGTCGATTCTTCCATGTCGTATTGTTGTTCTAGTTCTTTTTTGATAAGTATTGCTGTTCCTTTGTAGTATAGTAGTTTTTTTTCTTCTTTGTCGATCCATGGTTCTTTCTCGTCTAGGTGGTTCGGGTAGTAGAGTATGTTGTTTTTACTTGCCCATCTTGCTATTTTGCTTTTGTTTCCTCTGTGGGTTTCTTGTAGGCAGGCTACATTCCATGTATTGTCTGTCTTTAGAAAGGTCTTCAAGTTGTGCCATCGTTTTTCTATACCGTTAATGTTTATCGAAATTATGTTAAGAGCTCAATTACAATTACTGTATATGCAAGTAGCAATGCCAATTACATGCCAAAACTATGTACTCGTATTTACAAAAGTTAAGTGCTTATTAGGGCTGTTCAAATAAAACTTTTTTTCCAAATCTTTCTCGCTACTTGATCAAATCGTCAGGTTGCCTGAAAAACGATTCACACCAAATTTGACTCGATTTCAATCAGTCGATGCCGATTTCTAACGAATTGAAATTTCGGACATTTTTGAAATAATAGTATTTACGGTGACCAATTTCGTCACACCGAAATGGCCAAAAATTCGTGTTCCAGGCATGCTTGAAGAGACAGGGATGTCTTTTCCACTTGTCACTTCTCACTTCACAAAATCTGCACCTATTACTAAAACTACTACTCAATAAACAGGGGAGATAGTGTAGTGGTTACGATGAGCGCCCAGCACGCAGGCGAACCGCGTTCGATTCCCGTCTGAGGTTTATCTGGGCTCCTCTTACCCTGCCGTTGCCGTTCTTACGGCGACAAAAAAGCCCAGAAAAAGACCCGACGAAAGAAAGCACTCACAATGAATAGAAAAGAACTAGTAGAAAGGGTCGCGGCTTCAAACAGATCAACATCGAAAAATAACTGTGACATCGGGCACTCTAGGCCGAGGTGGATGTTAGAGTAAAGGATCGCTACTGATACGTGCCGTTCTACATCCTCCTATCTGTTCATGACATCGCATTGTGTCTTATCGCATTGTACATTGTGTGTAACTCAACCATGTTATGTTATGTTATGTTAAACAAGCAGTTAGTTGTAAATTTGTGTAACTTTGCACTACATCTTTCAAGATAAGCTGCTAGCCAGGGGTGGCCAACCTTTTCGGTCAAAGAGCCACATGAGATTTACGAACCATTGCGTGTATGGGCCACTTGAATATCCGATTGGATAAAAAAAAGTCGACATACCGTATAAGCAACTTCTTCTAAATGAATACTAGCCAGCCTTCAGGATTATTGGACCACGACCTAACATCCACCTCGCCCTCCGCCACATGCCATCTCATTTCGTCGCTTTCATCTTATATTCTCTGCATTACTTTTCATTCAGTGTGTATGCCTCTTATTTACTTCACCTAGGCTAAGGTGGCTAAGGTGGGTGTCTGATCTTAAAGGCTACTCCTAGTTGTTTCGACACCTTCCTATCTTTTCATTGTGTCGCAGTCTTGTCATGTTTTGAAATGATGAAAATATTAACAAAAGTGATTGATTGATTGGGTCTTGGTGAAAATGATACTTATAATAATACACATTAAAATCAATAACAATTATGACATGGAGACTCAGTGTGCATCCATGAACTAGACATTTGCAGCGCGAAAATCTTTCAATGTCAATGAATGAATTCGGTCAACAATAGTGTCACTTGCATAAATAGTGGCTCGCCTCTGCCTACCGTTGGAGTCATTTGGCAATTCAACGATTAATCGGCACTTGGACTTTTCAATATCGAAGATTTTGGCGAAGACGTTGGATATTCTACTTTATGGTCATATACGAGGATCTGCGAAAATGTGGCAGGCCCCGGGATACGCCAATACGTCGGAACTGATATTTTAGTCATCAACATCCCAAATTTTCAGGTCAGGCTAATCTAGTTTTTGGTTGGCCTTGCAAGCTCACAATAAATTACCTGGGTAATTTATTTTTGATAATATAACTAGTTTCGATAATGGGCCCGCGGGCCGCGGGTTGGCCGCCCCTGTATATTTTTGAAAATTCTACATAGCTGTGGCCCGGGTTGGCCGCCCCTGTGCTGGATAGAAATGACCAGGCTTGACGTAATATGTTCATTTAAAAAATTTGCTTGTCGATTTTGGTACCATATTTGTTGCGATCACACCCAAATGTGTCGTCGGAAGTGTTACGCGGTATTATTACATTCGTCGACACCTATAGTTGTGAAAATGGGTTTTTGGCACTTGTTCATATCAAAGTGAGGCGCGGATTTTCAAGACACGACCACGTATTTCAAGAAATGCTTTGCATAATTCGCTTTGAAATAATAGAAGTCAACCAAATTTGTACATGAATAGTATGAATTTATTTTCAAGAAAAGTCATTTCGTTGCTGTTTATCACTAAGCCTATACAGTCATCATTTGCACAAGACAGATGACGATTGCAATATAATTGAGCTAAGTTTGAACTAAAACTTCGTGGGAGTCCGCGGGGTAAGTAACGGTCCGCGAAGACAAAAAGATTGAGAACCACTGTCCTAGTGGCTATACATGCCTATCATTTCAGAACACTACTCTACTGGACTGAAATCTATAGAATAAATACTTGATTCAGATTAGATCAGCCCCACTTCCCAACATGATGTTGTAGGGTTTGTATCGTTGTTCACTTCACCCTAAAGATGAACAATGTGCAAAAGCAGAATGCCGGTACTGCTGAATGACGCCGTTGGATCCGATAGCAAAGATACGAACCGTTTCCTCTACACTTTCTTGCAAGGTGGAACTTCCTTCCGCTGCGTCGTCTTCACTCGAAGATTCCAACGAGCCCCCGCTGAAAAATACAGACAGACAGTCAGACGCCGGCGGCGCACTACAATTAGTAGTAACACATCTTTCAATGTTACCGAGCGAGATAGTGTAATGGTTATGCGTCCGGCTTCTCGAGCGGTAGGTCGTGGGTTCGATCCCCGGCCGGGTCATACCAAAGACTCGAAAATTGGTATCCGCAGCTATCCTGCTAGGCGCTCAGCAATCACGGATAGCATGGAGGAGAAAACAAAACGGGGGCGCAGACTAGATGACCTCATGGGGCCGTATCGCAACTCCGTCGTCAAAGCAAAAAGCAGGCGAAAAAGAATACCATATCTCTCTCTCTTTTGCCCTACCCTATTATATCCCTGTATTGATATTGAAAATATATATATTCATAGTCAGATGTGGCCAATAATGAAGTTTCGTGTTGCCAAATTTTCAGAGCACTCATATAGGTTGTGTCTACTGACAATACTTACTTACCGCATTTGCTATTCTTCCATAGCTGCTTTTTCGGTATATCAATAATTACTTTTTACATTCTATAAGTGAAATTGCCATACCAACTGAACAGGATAACCCCTGTATCACGGCAACTGAGTATGCCTATATTTTTGAAAATTATACATAGCTGTGGTGGGATATGTAATTCCGTGTCCATTGCGAAGATATGCCTTACAATTTCGAAATGAAGCCGTCTGCGGTTAACTGCTGCTTCTACCGGTCGTAAGTGAGCAAAAATTGTTATGCATCGCTCTTTTAGACAACTTAACAAATTCATGGAGTTGAAAATCAGAATTGAAAAAAAATTTCAAGTGGATTTCCTAAATTCTAAAATTTCAATCCAAAGTTTGAGAGCTGCAGTAGAGACAGAGTGGCGTAAATGAAATATGAAGTCACCTGCCTACTGGATTTACAAAATACGCATCTAGAAGCAAAACTACTCATTTTTTAAAATCCACTAGAATTTGAACTACCCGCTCTTCAAAATACGCAACTAGAACTAGAAATACCTACTTTTTAAAACACGCAACAACTAGAACTAGAACTACTTTACTCTTTAAAACAAACAAATAGAACTAAAAATTTTCACTTTTCAAAATTCGAACTACTCCCTTTTTGAAGTGCGCAGCTAGAACTAGAACTACTCAAAAACAATACTTAGTTGACCACCACCATTTTACCAGTCTGCGAGAAACCGACCTTGACGAAGTGGAAGAATCCGAGCTCTCATTTCCCCGCTCGACAGCTCGCAGTTCACGTTCCAAATTCTCAACACAAACAGTTGCATTTTACTCTCTTGAGACAAACAGCCTACTGCCGGCGACTCCTCGGCGTCCTTTGCAGCCTGCGGCTCGGCTGGTTCCACGGGTGACGGAGCAGAACTCGAACCTTCCACGATCGAAGTGGAGTCGGACATTCGCTCGTAGGAAAACTCTGACGGATCATGCTGAAGAGTCGTGCCTTCCTCGTGATGAATCTCAGACGTGTGGCCGGTTTCTTGCGTACGACTCGTGGCTTCTTTGCTGGTTTCGCTCGGTTCGTATCCGGGAGACAGTGGGGAATAGGTGTTTGGTGGGGAGTACGGTTCGTTTGTTTGGGAATCGGACGAGCTTTGGTCTAATGGCGCTTGTTTGGACGGGCTCAGTGGCTTGGGACTGTGTGCTTCGTGCGATGGCTCTGAGAAAAAAGGAGAGCAGTTATTCTTAACCGGGGTTTGCTGACCCAGTCTCAAGGGCTCGCTGGAGGTGAAAACACATACTCGATACATGAGCTACAAAAGAAGCCTCAACAGAATCTTAACCACCTAAAATCAACTAACGACGATTGTTAGTAGGCTATAAGAAGGTTGAGAAAACTAATTGATATCTATATTTCTCCAATGAAAGGTGCTGAATCTTTTGTTCTTTGAGTTTTTTCGAATATTATTCATCGAGCATCCTCACTCAAACTATCCAAGTATTGAACGACAACAATGATGATGAGAACTTTAGACTCTATCAAACTGGGTTCATGAATCTGGTTATCGGTGGCTTCCTGAATCTGGCTAAGCGAGCAGCCTCATATTTGAAATATGGACTATGACAGCAAAATTATTACCAGTCGACAAGGTATTGATAGCCAAGTTTTATATATCTTGATGAACTAACTCGTTGGCTACTTGAAATGCACTGGCGGGCCACGAGAGCCTTGATGATCCGAACCTTCTTAAGCACAGTGAAATTAGTCTTGAAAGATCTAGCCAAAAATTGGGAAATTGGCTTCTATAAAATAGCTTCAACGATTGAGAGAATGCTGTCGTGTCTCAGATATTTGGGAATGCAGTACACCAGCAACAGCCACCAAGTCACACTAGATAGAAACACCACCTTGCAGACAGCCGCTGTCTCGCTACAACGAGCCCCCCTGGGCAAGCAAGTTCTTTCTGGGTTGAATTCTACAAAAAAATCTCACCATTTTGCATTTCAATATCATTCTCGTCGTCAGTAAACGATTCAATCTGTGAGACGTCGATGGTAGGCGTGAAATCTGAATAACATAAATCATACGTGGTCAAAGTAAATTTCAACTCAAATAAAAGCAGGAGCCCATCGATTTCCATGATGTGTCCAAATTATTTGAAATGGAAGTAAAAAATTAAAATTCCTAAAAGTACTACGTAAGTAGTTTCAGAAAGCAGATTTGGTGAAGGGGTCGCATACGTTTGCAGTTATTAACCCTACAGATTGGTGGAATCTTCAAACACATTCAGTGACCGTGACACAGTGGCCAATTCACACGATTCTTATCGCAATTCCTACCCATAAAAGCGATGCAAACCTAACCTGAAACTATTTCTACTGTTTCTTAAAATCCAAATTGGAAAAGTGAACACTTCTGCCTTGAAAACCGAAGTAGTAGAAGCACTTCCTTACCGACTACCTGTTGAATAGATATGGTCGGATTGTGACAGAAATCATCATCTTTAAAAGAGAGAGGTCTCAATTTATGCTAAGTGTGCATAAGCGCCGCTTGTAACCGTGATAGAAACAAGTAGCACACAAAGCTACATGTTTCATAGCTGAATATACCCAAATGTCTCAATACAGTTTTTTTCATGTGAAGTGCAGTTGCAGTCTACCAGAAACATGCAGGGAGGAATTTCAAAGAGCAAGAGACATCATTTTTGCGGTAGCATGAACGACACGCACTTGAACTTTCCAAGTCATCCATGCTGTTACAATGATAATAAAGAGTGGCACTCGAATATTCGACTCGAAGCCTACTCGTTTGAAGTCGGATCACAGAGCTTCTCAATATCGCCCAACCATGGTAAATTCTTTCATTGGCAGGCAATGAAATCAAATTGATTGGTGGATGCCATTTATATTTGAGCAAATCGAATACACAATTGGGAGACATTCATGTAGTAATGAAAAATGTTACTTAAGGCTATTGAGATGATGGAAGACTATTGATACAGTGGAAGAATGTCAAAACAGCGGGTCGTGAAAGTGAGCTAACTGTCACTTCACACCTAGCCCAAGCACGAACAATTCTAACCCTCAAACCCTAACTCGCTCATTCCAATTGCAGTTGCTCGGCAACTTAAGGGTTTTAAGTTACCACACAACTAATATTTAGCATGGAGTTTATTATAAATATATCACGTACTACACATTGTGCATGCTATATAAAATACTAATTACGCAATATTGCACGAAGCCGCTCTCTCGTACCGAGAGACTGCAAAACTGTCCAGTCCATCTCGTATCAAACCAGACTCATTTTACGCTACCTACCGCAAACATCCACAATAAATTCTGTATTGAGCAATCTCTTGGTTCAAGAACTTACAAAAGAGTTGACGTCAAAGTTAAGTATAGCGCAGCAACTCCCTACAATCTACCAGGTTACGCTACTTTGCTACTTCAGGGATTCATTCAACTATACAATACAGACTTTGCACCAATTAATGGATTTTGAAAATGAAGAACAAGAACTACTCACTATTCAGAACTCCCAACTATAGCTAAAACTAGAACCAAACATCTGTTGGATAATCCGATTTGTGCGAATAATTATCGAGACGACC
>ATSW01127450.1:0-10388 GCA_000444245.1 Botryllus schlosseri | reverse complement strand
CAAGTAACCTGCAAGATTCAGGAAAAAAGGTTATTTTTGAACCACCCTAACGTACACAGCTCATTGATTGTCTGATTGTCTTGCGAAGTTATTACCTAGGAGACAATCGTCAGAGTAATTGTCGTAAATATTTGCGCTTAGAAATGTTACGTGATCTATGAAGTTTTATAGATAACTTTTAAATAGTTTGTTATCGTTAGTTAATTCAAAAGATCAAAACCACGGTTATGTGCTGTGCTTGACAGGTTTCCCTAATCCTGAGTTGTTAAATTCTGATGAGAACGATTATCGACTTTATCGATAATCCAACTTTATGATCTCCGCCCTTAACCCTTTTAAAATCTCAAGCCTCTGAAGGAGTTGAACAACTTCATATGATCATTAATTTTTGGAACAACTTCATATGATCATTAATTTGTGTACGTCCTAGAGGCCTCATATTGGTTTGTACGAAAAGCTAGCAATCTTCTGATTTATATGATACCCAATTCGAAGGTATAAGGCATGGCAATTTTCGAGTACTGACAATCTTACATGGGGAGTTCAGCTGAAAATACGCATGCTGAAAAAAGTGGCTATCACCTAAAATTTCTAGATATTTTACGAGTGCAAAACATACTCAGAAATTCAGCCAGAACATCAGAAGTCGACTTGTACGGTATACTATGTAATTTTTCACGGTTTCAAACATCAAACCTTGTTCTGAAGAGTATTCTGAGGGGGTTTGTTAATTGTGGTCACGCCTAAGTGATTTTCAAGAAGACGGTCAAGTTCAAGTCGAAGTTCGTGACCGAATATGAGTCATAAACTGGTTTGTTATGCCTGCAAATTGATGAATACAAGAGAAAGTAGACCACGTTGTTTCATGCCATCAACTGGGCGGTAGGGGTCCGATTTGGTATTGATCTTGAACTTGACCATTACGACCACGCTTATTTGTAAATGTTTCATGAATTTTTTATTTTTCGATATCTAGCGAGCCACGCGGTATACGCCTTGTTCGAAACCAGGGAACGGTGGCTACGCACTGATGCATCATTTTTGATGTTCTGACGCTATCCTGGGGGTCAGTCAAATTTGTTGTAAACTAGTATTGATAAAATCGTTCCGTTTTTAAAAAATCACTACAATTTTACTATCACAGAAGGTTGTGTTGGATCAAGTTTTATATTTGTAGTATAGGTAGCCTACTGTCTTGGAATTAAATTGAAAAATTAAATTTAAAGTAGGATATGGCGAAAGAAAAATAACAAAATTTCATTTCAATGTTATAGCAAATCTTGCCAAGAATTTTCAAGCCAATGAGATTCTAGAATTTCTATGTTCGCTGTTTTAAAAATAGGCTATGTTGCAACTTTACAATTCTTTATTCTGAAAGCAACTTCTTTTTGTGGTGGTGGCAAAGAACAGAACACACTCCATTGTCGTTTTTTTTATCTCTAGCATCTCCACCAACCTTGACTTATTCCATAAATTTACGAGATTTTAATTATTGAGAACCTTTCTGGAGCTATTGTTAGGACTTGAATTTTTTAGCTTATTGTTTAATTTAGGTTATTCAATCCTTACTTTCATCTTTGATATGGTATTTTCCAAAGCGGCTTAATTTTACACTATATCCGACTCTACTAATTCCGGAATCTCATCAACTTGACATACTTTGGCAAGCTTCACTTTAACATTGAGTTTGAATTGTGACATTTTTCTTTTGCTACATCCTATTTTTAATTAATTTCAATTTTTGCTTTTGGAATTGAAGACCATTTTGTGACAACAATTTTTCAAAACTTCACGTACAGATACAGCATTTGCTATTACAACCTACACTATTCAGAATAAATAGAAAAACATACCGATCTTTGATTTCTTGATAATGCAATATTAACTAAGCCATTGAATTCAGACGTGTTTGATATTACAGAATACACAGTGACATAGGATCCGATCGAACGTGCAACAGGATCATCTTGGTACATGTAAGCCTTTATATTATCTGAACAATAAAGCATGAATGAATCATATGACCTCATTACTGAAATCGGGTGCCTGCAGCTCCTGGCATGCGTGCCATTTGTGGCACGTCAAATGATTTTGCATAATGTTAGTTGCAAAACGTGTAGCATAAGTTTTCAAAATCAAAATCATTTTGAGCAGACTCTATTGATCTAGAAATTTTTTTCGACATATTCGCAATTTAACGGTACTTGGTTTCTTCATTAGCATTTGAGAAACCACAAAATATAAGTACACAGCAACCTAAAGTCATATGAAACTGTTACTTACTGATACTTTAGTCTAGGAGTGTGCAATGTGCGGCCAGAGGGAGCGCGACGATTTTATGAACCAGTATTTTGGAGAAGGGCATTTTCACGCCACGAGACACGCGTTTCAGGCAACATACGACTCAGTGCGCTGCTAAAATAATAGTCCAGCGCCCGCAGCTTGAGGTACACGTATAAAATGAGAGCCGCAGAGGAAAATAATGAGGTTCATGTCGAAATGCAAATTTGGAATCGACTTCGAATCACGACAGGATACATTCTTTATTGTGTACGCGATTCCAATAAATCTGGAGCAACAACTACCTTTAGCACCAACCAAAACTCTGTCAACAAAAGGAGTTCGTGTACCACCTAAAAATAGTACATTGAACGCTCTCTCATTCGAAATTTCATGCTGGTGACGTCATATTTTGTGATATGATTGTTGATATACAATGTTCTTTCCAATTCTCTACTAGTTGCTGACGATTACCCCTGACGATGTCAGCCGAAAATATTCCGGTTCATTTCAATATGAATATACTATTTAATTGTATATTGAAGTTCTGTACCTCCAAGAAGCCCTTCAATTTGAAAACAGTGGATTACACTGAATAAATGCTGGCCGGTGAATGTGTTGAACTTAGGGAATCAGAAAGTTACAGTACATTATCAAACATAATATTTAATATTTATTTTCCGAAACAATGTTAAACATGATACATTTTGAACTCTTTTGACTCATTTCGCGTTTTTCTATAACGTCATTAAAATGCATTTGGGGTACTGCAAAGCTTATTGTCTTGATGACGGTCTTCCGAGCAGTTGAACACTTGGACGCTTGGCGAAATAGCTTCGTTGTTGAACAAAACTTGTAGTTCTTCTGAAATTCACTCTCCTCCGGTGGGTTCACCTCTAACATACGTTACAAAATATTTATTGCTCCAAATCTTCTCTGAATTTAGGCTTTCGTCTTTCTTTTGACATGCTCGTTCATCATTTATGGGTGATAGTCACAGGCACCGATCGACTTGTTTTGCGAATTATGGATTTGGAAATGTATCATATTACAATTTCAAGCACAGTCCATGTAATGTGTAATGTGACAATGGTGACGGACAATTGTGATTTTAGTTGTGAAAGCATAATTTGTTACATTGACTTCATTTTGAATCTGGATTGAGCAATGAGCATGTGAGGTACGCAGCCTGCGTAATTGTGCCATATTAATGAACAGGCTTGAAAGTAACCGAACTTACAGTTCAGTTCTTACGGCCTATGGTTTTAGCCCATGCAGCAACATTAAGAAGTTTCATGTTTTGAATTCCAAGAATATTTTCTCGGGCCGCTCAGAATACCTCAGCGGGCCACATTTTACTGACGAACCGCACTTTGCCCAGGTCTGCATTAGGTGATAGGTCTAGCGGGATTGCGACCTAAATTTATGCCGTTCGCGACCTATACTATAAATCACTGGCGTAACCGATGACATTGCCAGCTGCAGATAAGCGATTGGTGGGATTACTCGTTTGAAACACTAAATATGCTGATACAAAAGATGCCGACCCTTGGCTTGGATCACTACACCATGTAACAAAAACATAGTTGATCCGATTTTTTATATTTCCAATACCATTATCCTTGATAAAACCTGTTTCCGGCATTTTTTGCCGCAAGTGTCGTTTAAGAATGTATTTTTAGACTTTTTAAACTTCCCGCAGCATGTTTTTCAAGCTCCTTTACTGAAATCCATTCTAAATTAGACGTCACATTGATCCATGATTGAATTTATAATAGTTAGTTGTTAGTAACAATCATCTTCTCAGTCTCAGTTATAATCAGTATTGGTAAATGCAAGTATTCATATATTCCCTTTCGATTTTTTTTCTGTTAATGTATGAATTGTAGATCTATCAGGGTTGTAACCAAGTCACAATTCAATCTCGCATTTATAGTATTGACTCGAGTCAAGTCAAGTCATTTTCAATTCACCGCCAAGTCAAGTCCGGGTTCAAGTCAGCTAGCAGAGGTTCGAGTCTGAGCCATGGTATTACGACTCGAGTCCGATTCCAAGTCATTGCGTTGACTGCAGTTTCGAGTTCAAGTTTTGTTAAATCATTTTTTTATAACTGTTTGGTGATATCGAATGGCTTGCACTCAAAATATTCTTATTTTCCTCTTTTTTAACAGTTTCTAGTCGCATGTTCAAGTACGAGTACCAATAGACAAAATACCAACAGTTTTTTTTTCTTCGAAATTACAATGAAATGTTGGTCTTGGCCGTCCGAGGCTCGAGTCATGGCTCTTGTCATTAAAGTCAACATCACAAATGAAATCAGCCTGCTGGCTGTTTTTGCTATATCTCTGGTATGTTCAACAGTTTGAAACAAGCCGGTAGCACAATATAGAAATATTTACTTTGGCATGAAACTTGAGACGTTACAATTTTGACCTAATTTTGACTTCTTCTGACATGTAAAAAAAAATTGCCCTAGTGATCAGACAATCGAAGCGACCTCGTTGAGACGTCAATTTTGGCACCTATGCGCCGAGAAACACCATCTACTCTCGACCAGACGAGCATAGGTGGAGTGAAAATAACTTTTTTTATATCGAAAAAGAGGATTCTTAAATCCTGACAAATCACACAAGACTTCAATAAAAATCGACTTTGGGGAATTACCCCCATTTTCCAGCCGGCAACCCCCCAATTGGGGGCGGGGGTAGAATGGCCACTCTGGGCAACGCTGGTTGTAGAGTCATAATATATGGCTCAAAATCTGCGGAAACATAATGTTTCTATGGGTCTTAAGAAGAAAGTTTTCTCTATTGTGAACACAAAACGAGTTACAGCCAAAGAACACAACAATTTGAAGCGGGTAAATGGCGGGAATAGCTATGTTACATGTTAGTGTGATTTACGCAATAACAGCTAAATAAATGAATATCATTATGTAAAAGCTCACTGGATATTTCTCCATCTATTTTTAGAACAGGCTCGCGGGTGATTCACCTGGTACTTGCGGGCTATCTAGGACCGCATTGGTGACCCCTGATCTAGAATATTGGATTGGACGGAGACCATTAGTGGTCGACGAACCCCTCTTAGAGTAGGGTGGCTGGACACAATCATAACGCAAGTCTAGACCCCTGTGGCCATACTGGTTTCCACTGAGAGCTTTACAAGTTTCATAAGATTATAGTTGGCCTAATAGGCATCTGCCCGCGCACACACTTCGATACCCTCTAATGCAGTGGTTCCCAACCTGTGGTACGTGTACCACTAGTGGCACGCGACGGTGTTCCGGGTGGTACGCGAGTAGATTTTGATTTTTCGACTGAAAGGGGTTAGTAATTCAGGTGGGGTTGATTTTGAGTTTTTTTGAAGTCGTCGTCGTCGTGGTGAGGTCATCGTCGTGGGTAGGGGCAATCCCACCAATGACGGCCTACGGCTGTGGTTCTCAAACTGGGGGGCGTGCAGGCATCTAAAGGGGGTGCGAAGCTGCGGTCAACTGAAAATTTTGTTCGCGCTCTGCGCGATTTACCTCCAATTCACACTTCTTGCTCTGTATTTAGTCCGAATTTCATATTTGAGAATTCTCTCATCTACAATCATAACCTCCCATGCCACCACTGTCTGTTGAGATTGCAAATGTCAACTGTCTGTTGGGATTGCTAGCATTCTGGTTGCATTTTGTGATATAGCAATAAGGAGCGCGTGAAATTTTTCACTATCAGAAAGGGGGGCTTGTCTAAAAAAGTTTGAGAGCCACTGACCTACAGGAAGAGAACTAGACGTAAAGCATTGGGATTCCTACCTAATCAAATTCCGTTTTAATATATTTGACCACAAGAATTCGAAATGAACCCATTACAGAAATCATATACTGTGCCTTAAAATGGGCAGTTTATCTACTGTTTCGCTGCCTTCGGCAGCTCAACACGTTGGAAACATTTTTCAATGTCTTCTAAGTGCGAAACTTATGTAGGTGGTACGCGAGCACTGCATAAGACCTCGAAATGATACGTGGGTGAAAAAAGGTTGGGAACCACTGCTCTAATATGCCTGACGAGCAGACAACATGACGCCTTAATGCATCTTCCAGGCTTGATCCTCGTCTCGGATTTTCCTTTTAGACCTCATTCTGTGACCACCAGAGACTAACCCATCCTCAGGAGGCTGGGAGGCCATTGCTGACATGGTATATTTGGTAATGAGGCCGAAGTCTAAGCAGGACATGCCTCTTCTTCTTGCTCATGGAGACGTCGCTCGCTTGGGTATTCCGAAACAGTATTAATAATCAACCAATCGGGCGTCTTCAGCGGCACTCCCCGGCCCACTGATGGCTACCCGCCATGCATTTAGGAAGAGGATCGATGTTCTTTTACTGATTTTGCGCACGGCGACGCCCACACACCTCGTTACGTCTTACGACAAGCATATCTTGTACGGACCCTTATACGCTTCATAGTTCAAGGAAAAATCAAGCCCTAGGGCAGGGGTGGGCAACATACGGCCAGCGAAGGGATTTTGTCCGGCCCGCGGAGAGTTTTCCGTCTAGCATGATAATGTGGCCCGCGGCCCCAGTCTGCCGAGCTTTCCCACTACTTGCTTACTACCTCCAAATTTAGTGACTGTATATTATGATATACTTGTATGCGCAGAGTGCGAGAGTGGAGGTTACGCGTAAGTTTGCCGAAGCGAGAAGATTTGCATTATCGGCATTTACGATGTACTCAACGATAATGTCGTTTGTGGTAATCATGGTGTTTGTCGACTACAATGGTCATTTACACCTGGCTGATATTTCTTATTTTTCATTCCGTAACCGCCGACTTATTGTACCACGGTACACTTCTAGGCTTTTGTAAGACGTAGGGTTACCATATTTTGGAAATCTGAAAAGAGGACACTTTTTTAAAATTTTCAGACTTACAAAACCGGAGGAAAATCCGGAAAAATGGTCAATTTTTCCCACTTCGTGGTCGGTTGACTAAAAAAAGAAAGGTTAACTTTCTCGCCCAGCGCCCAAAATACAGTTTTTCCTTTCATATTACCAGTTGGTTGACTAAAAAAAAGGTCAACTTTCCGGCTCATCTCCCGAAATAACCGCTGGAGCGTTACTTCAGTGCTAATTTACTGTATCTCAGTCGACTTTGCCATGTAGTTAACCAAAATTCTCCAAAAAGAGGACATTTGGGCGTCCTACGAGGACACTTTCATAAAAGTCAAAAAAGAGGACAAATCCTCTTAAAAGAGGACGCATGGTAACCCTAGTAAGACACCGCTTATACCAGGGGTCGCCAACTCAAAACGGGTCGCAGGCCACTTTTCAAATTTCGTAGAGGACGCGGACCTCCTGAATTCAATACCGAGAATAATCTGGCCACACAGTTGAACAACGACGTTATCTCATCACCAACTCCACCCTAATGAATTGATATCTTCGTAAATTAGGGGTACCGGGGTTATCGAACGCCTTGAAATCTTAATTAGGGATTGCACCGTGTGTTGATTGATCAGATAGAAGCAGACATGGTGGTGCCTGTATGACGATGCTATTCTCAAATTCACATTGTCTTCGTCATTATCGGCGAGTAATGGCTTTGAAGTGACATTGCTGTCGTTAAAATACATTCATTTAATACGATTATTCGTTGTAGCCTATATGTGGATGAATGGGAGAATAATGTGCAATCCGGCCCGCCAAGCACTTAATTTTCCTATATCCGGCCCGCCGACTGGAGAAGTTGCCCGCCCCTGCCCTAGGGGCTGGGATGCCACAGCCTCACATATATTTGCTACTAAGGCAGTAGTCGAAATACGACTGTGTCCTTCCACCCCCGTCAAGGGGTCTGACGACCACTCAGGGTCTCCTCTCACAATCTACAGCCATATTCTAAATCAGGGTAATTTGTGCCGATACGGTTGTCTCGGTCGTGAGACGGACGCAATTGTTCACTAACACGCCTCCTTTGATCTAAGATATCTGGCGTTGTACCGGTCATAGACGGTTACAGTCTTTTTGTAATGATAACTCATTTCAATACACGTGCATCAAGCTATATATCATATACACGAGCAGCATATAACCTGTTCAAATGCTAGTTGAATACAAAAAAACAAATTTTGCGCATGTCGACAAGACCAGACATGCAAAGTCTTCCCGGAGCACGCTTCACCTAATCGGAGATATAATGGTCTTATGATGTTGCAGTACTGTGGTGTGGATGACTTCTATCGACACACATGTACCCAGCGATTTATAAGCTATTTCATGATGATAAAACCTGTTCGATGTCGGCAGGCATGATTGAAATTTCACAAATGCCGTTCCGACTATCAATCTATTGGACACTGGCGTAGCAAAAAATTGCCAACATGACTAGTGAGGCCGTACAAATGAGCCCGCAGACTATGCCGTAATTTAGCTGACTAGTGCAGTGCTCTTCCACCTTTTTCGACGTGGTACACCCTTTTAACATTTGCTCAAAACTCGTACACCCCTGTTTAATAGGGGTCTTCAAAAATGAATTTTTTCCTCAAATCGTACTGGCTACTTGATAAAATTGTTAGGTTACCTAACTTAAGCCTACACACCTAATTTGGTTCAATTCCAACCAGTAGCTGCATGGCTACGGAAGAAGAACGTTTCTATTTATAATATAAAAATATAATATAATAATAATAATATAAAAATGTGAAATTTTCTGTTCAACCCATGAAAGTATTAGGTTGTCTATAAAAATGATGTTCTTCAAATTTGGTTCAATTCCAACCAGTAGAAGCCGAGTTATTGCCGTCGAAAAATTTGGATTTGAATAAAATAGTTTTCCGTCACAGAGTCTATTCGCAGCCAGTTAGGCCGCCCGCCACGCAAATTGAAATTCATTTCGTGTCAGCCCAAAAACAGCATGACATTACGAACGATAATCAACCTAAACAGTATTGGGGAGAGAGTAGGTAAAGCTACTGCTGCAGAAGCGGTCATTCAGATCAGCGATGATAGCAGGCGCACCAGCCTACTGCGTATCAGGCCTGCCCCACACCACACACCGTCGATAGTAGCACATGGGCTGCAAGATATGTCAGTAACCTCAGATCGTATGCCGCTATACACAGTCTATTGTCGCTAATTTGCATCACTAATACCAAAATACTAAATTGCAAATGTATGGCGAAATATTGGACATAAAATCGGCATTTTAAAACAAAAGGGTTTCGATTTCAACATGGAAGCTGTTTCGACCCTGGCTGGCTACGTGACTTCATTAATGTGCATTGCGGTATTTATTAGGGATGGTGTGAACGTGAGGTTCACGTTCGCGTTCTGTGTGTGAACCTCGGAAATTCAGAGGTTCGCGTTCACAACAGAACCTTGATAGGTTCTGCACTGTGAACCTTTTTAATATATTACAATTTTTACTTTATTATGACATGTTTGGTACGAATTTATTGCATTTCAACTGCGGGCCGGTCCGTCTATGCATGGCGCTGGCAGCAGAAAAAATCAACACAAAACGAATATGCACCTTGACAGTCTCAAAGATTTTACTTGCTTTGTTACAAAAGTTTGCTCCAAATATCCAGCTTTCCGATTGTGAATATTTAGCGACTCTCTGCTGTGAGCACGACTCGCAATCACACAACGTCACGAGCGAAATACACTTATAGTAGTCAGCGAATGATGCTTATTCAACCAATCAATCTTGACTTCATACGTTTATTGGGGGTTTTGGCTACTGCTGTATAACTTATTATTGGGANAATATCGGTAGCAAGCATAGAAACCCTGTTTTACACTCTGCTCAAAATCAATGTAGCAATACTCAGACGNCGAATACATTGTCCGGTCTGGCCAAGNCCGTTAAGNNGTTTCTTATATTCCCTNNTAAGTCCTCGTCGAAGTTGTTGGCAAAGNGACGGATNATATTGATTTTATGGAAGTATTATATNATTTGATTGCCTCANTTGATACATTCAGCGACGTTTNAAACGCCANTATGTACTTCCGCATTGTGGGATTATGTGGCCCGAGTCGTNGCTAGGTATCGTGTACGTACATGTACATTAATATAGGGTTGGAATTAGCAATATGACGTCACGTGACGTCATGAGGTTCACAC
>ATSW01127418.1:0-17573 GCA_000444245.1 Botryllus schlosseri | reverse complement strand
AGCAATTTGTGCCAAATAGTGTTTGTAGTCTCCAAGATATGTCAAAAGATCATGCTTCAGCCCTTGATCTGCATTGAAAAAATAATAAAATGCTACCATGAAAGAGTTCATACTATTTATTAATAATGTATAATTGCCTTCCTTCGCCACTTCCAAGTTGAGATTCCCATTTTCGTCAAAGTTAACGTCTGCGATCTCCTCCTCTGAAATTAAGCAGATAGGTCGTTGGATTAATGAATTCATACTGTGCAGTTATTCCTACGGAGTTCTATAGGTGAGTTGGCGCATTCTCAGATATGTTAAAATGGTACAAGGTAATTTTGTGGTGCCATTGGCCTTGTACCGATTCCGTGATAAAATGAATTGTTTGATATTTAGTCTACCATGCTAAAAAGACCCCGAATACTGATGTTCGACATAGAGGAATATGAAAATGATCATGAAAAATTTCGAAACATCCCTCTTTGCAATAAAATAATTTAAGACATAAAGAAAACCATATGAATGTCAATAACTCTAGAATAAATATTCCTACGCGTTTCATCAACGTGCCGGTAATATCCATTCTTTTTAAGAGCCAAACGCCAATGTATCTTCTTCCGTATACCACTGAAACACAAAATACGCTAACATTTGCATACGACGTACAGTCGTACATATATATGCGAGAGCGTAATTCATCCTTGAGACGCAGTCAATAACGAATTCATTCATGCAATCAATCTTCAAGAATCAGGTATTTCGCAACGTTAATAGCACTGAACACTGAACATGATCAATCAAACGGCATGTATGCATGAAATGGAGTACAACTCGTATTCTATAAAATGACGGGTTACTGGGCTCGATCCAGATTGGGGTTCCCTGTCTCAGCCATAAATTAAGAGGGCTATTGGATTTAAAAATTCATCGAGAGCACTGAAGTACAAACAACCTCTGCGACGAACATGGTTACTTATTTGTGTTGTCGAGCTAGGTCGGACTCGAACTCGCAATCCATTTGTGTTGCCATATATCATTATTATTACTAATACCATCCCGATGAATAACCATGATTTCACTGGCGATAGCATTTAATTGATTCCCATGGAAGACTATATATCAGAATTTCTTTAGATTAATTTATTAACGAGGTCTCGCGAAATAAAGACCAAAGTTGTATGATAAACTTAAAAGCAATTGCTTCCCATAGGTCAACGGGACAATACAGGTGATCAATGTGTATCAATATATTCCTGGTTCGATTATATACATATATACGCATTATGTTTTTCTATATGTGTCAAAATGAAGGATCCATGACGATCTATGTGGTGTCGTATTTTTCAGTTTGCTTAGCATGCATGTTTCGCAAATATGTAAGCTCCATTATAATCCAATAGAGAACATCTCCCGCGGGTATTCAGTGTACTCGCCTGCACAAGGCTAGTTGACAATTTCTACTCGTCTGTTATGTGCTACATTTATTATAATACATTTTGAGAATATATAACTCAGGTATACTCACTCGTTGTAAATGAACATTACTTCATCTCCACGTTCGCCCAGAATGGACGGAAGATGGTCCACTACCACGCACGCAAAACTCAGATTCATCGGATCAAAGGTAGTGATTGTCATATACCATGTTCCGTTGTACTAGATATGAAATTTTCACAATGTAATGAGGAATATCTGGAATGCTTATAATCCCACAGGCGCCTCGGGAGCCTGATATCCAAGTAGCTATTGGAATCGAGACGCGTGATCAGCTCAAGAGTTTTGGTTGATCTACTAACTAAGTGATATAAAAAGTGGTGTGAATCTGTTAACACCACGAAGGAGAAGAGCATCGCGTATAACACGTTCAGAACCTTGGCGGGTGTGGGGAGATATTTTGTCCTAGTCATACTGGCTGCATCTATAATAAGCACTAATTATAAAAAAAAGCAATCAAAGCAGTATTTGTATACCCTGTAACTTACAATCCTAGAAAACTATTTGCTAATGATATATAGCCTATAGGCCACTAAATTTCGGTAAAATGCGCGCGTTCTCACCTTGTCCCAATTTAACGGCTGCTCTAGTTTTGGTAGCGGAGCATTCCTGTCGCATGCGAAGCTTCCTGACGATGCGATGAGAACGACAAATACAATTAATATAGCCATCATATAGCCTCGGTGGATGTAACGACGCCGTTGCAGCATTATATACTCTCATAACGTAGAGTACTGCAATTATATAGGCTTGTGGATTTTTCACACAGTTATCATTACTAAATAAAACGTACTTCCTTCACTAAAGAATCTAGTGCATTTGCCGTGCTACCTCAATGTTCTCATTTAAAGTGTTGCCACGCTGTGTTTTTCCGCTGTATGGTAATATCTAATCACAGAAATGCCTGAGTTGCCGACTTTTGTCTGCGTGCCGTACATATCCTAGCCTGTAACTAAAAATCAGAATAATTTTATTCGAATTTTCATCCTTCACAATGCCACAAAGGTGGGGATGCAAAAAATAAAAGGGTTCGAAGTGACTTCGTGACGTCCAGCCATCAAAGTCCAACTTTGAGTGTAAATACTGCTGCATAAAGATATTCTTTGGCCAGATTATGACAGCGGTCTGGAATCTTTTTCGTCCACGAGGTCATATTGGCCCTATAAATTCGGTTATAATTCCATAGGAGCCATAAAGCAAGGGAAACCAATCGTAAGACACCACAGAAGATTTGGTTCTTCCAAACACGTAGAAATCGCAAAACTTTTCGTTCAAATGAATCGCATTATTTCCAAGAAGAGAGAATTTGGTGAAAATAATGATGGAATCGCTGAAAACGAAAACGTACCAAATGAACAAATGATGATTAATAACCTGCTACGTTTTGGGTCCCTCCACGGAACAGGACAATCTCAACAAATCTGAAATTCAGATAGCACGTAGGTCTATTGTATGATATTCAAAAGCCGCCATGGCTAAAGACTTGAATTTGGGAAATTCAGTACAAGATATTAACACAGAGTTTGTGGTCCTCTAATATAAGGAACATTCTGCTATACGACTTTCCACGAAGCGCGAGACAACGCTTGTGCATGTAAAATTGTAACGAATTTTAGCGATAGCCTATGATTGGTGTCAATAGCAATGATTGATAATAATATATAGCGATAGTGCATGCGCACGGTTATCTTTCGTTCCTATTCGTGCAAAATACTGTATATATGACTGCCGTTTTGCGATTATGTCGAACCATGAGCTTGGCACACGTTAGATGATGTGATGACACGTTCATAACGTTACGGCAACAAACGAAAAGTTGTACGGCGATGGCCGCACGTAATCATCACACATCAAATTCAATTGTACACGATTTTGATATCAAAAGCACACGGCGTCCACAGCAGGCCTACAATATTTTTGCAGTACGACAAGGCAAAGGTCGGTCAAAGGTCTTAACAATATGTTTACATGGTTGAAATTGTTGACCTGTGTTAAGCAACCTCGACCCGCGTGTATATATGAGCTACAAAGGTAAACATGATCATGATCATGATCATGAGTGACTTTAGTAGACAACTGTGTCGTGCCGTCCTCTAAATATGATGTGGTCTGAAAGTAACAAGCTGCCCAAGCAAATATACCTGGCCGTATTATAATTATACAGGATTTTTCATATTTACATGGTTGTCTTACGAAATATAACATAACATGCAAACAATGGAAACGCGTATTGGAATTCTCTTCGCCACGTCGCTAATGTGAAGTGATATGCTAATGTGGTAACGTCTTCTATGAATGTATGTTGATTCTTCATCGTATTTTCAGGAATGCCGCACCCTTCCCGCGAATAGCTTGATCACATTCATTCGTCTGCTTCTGGAATTGTAGTCTTCCTCGCGCCTTACGTAATTGGAATGTCCAATATTTCTGATTGTTTCACCATATTTGCATGATCTTTATTCTTGGAGCTTCTTGGAGCTGCAGAAGTTCAGTATACAATTCAGTAGTATATTCAATGATTGATATTGAAGATTTCTAAATTTTGATGTCGACATCACATATTTTCGATATACCAAGGGAAAAGAAAAGGCTCAAGGGTCAAGAAATATTTAGTACTTGCAATGCATTGCAACATCTACAACAAGAACGTTTCCGAAGGATGAATAAGTTATCAAATGAAATTCCAACGAATTTACTTTAGCTTGTATACCAGCGCACAGCGCAAGGAGTCGACAGACAAATTGGCAAATTCCGCTGCAACGTCGTCTGAAGGACGGTATCTTACAAATACAGTTTTGGCACGAACTGAAGCGAATCAAGTCATACCCAAATATTGCAGACAAATTTGGAAATCAGCTTTACCTCGAAGAAAATGAAAGATAGCACTTTGAACTTTTTCGTCCATCCTTCATTATAACATACCACCACTACAACATCGGTTAAGTGGCCGAATATGTTTTCGATTGCGATCAGGACATTGCCAATTGAACGCGCACTTTAAATATTAGAATCACACCATCACCGCATTGTAGCGCAAGTCATATATCTGAGACTATTCAAACATTTTATCATGATGAGTCCCTCGCATGACTTTGATATGACGTTCCTGCACCGTTCTTGTAGTTCTAAGAATATTTCTTTTCGCCTCATGGACCTACTAACACAGGGGTGTCAAACATACGCCCAGCCAGACGATTTCATCCGGCCCGCAAAGCAATTTTCAGTAGGTTGGAAAATGCTTATAATATCCACCATATTTGTCACAAATGATGAGCTGTTTTGCAGGAAATACTCACTCAAATGTATCCAGTGTGTTACTCCCAATTCCATACCGTCGTTTTCCACTGGAATTGCATTGTTATCAACGCTATGCACAATAGTGTTTAATATTATATCACGGATTACGTGGGCTCTATTGGAGTAACAGAGTAAATTGCAAACAATGGAATTGGCAAACATTGGATGATTGGCCGACTAAATACACTTATAAACCGCTATACCAGTGTCTCTATGGATGACATAAGTTGAAATATTGCTATTCCTCACCTGTATTAATCATGATGCATCGTTGGCCCTACGTATTCGTGGCGAGGAATACTAAAAATTATATTGTGGGTGTTAGATATTTGTTCATCACCTGACCAATTTTAATGGTAGCGCAAAATTGGACCTTGTGTTATCGTTTATGCCTGCGATTGAAATTCGTTCCAGCGCATGATCGTTTCCTCCAGTAACGATTTGCGAACGTAAATATGGAAATCCATCAAAGCAGCCCAGATCGCTATTATAGTACGCAAACAATTGTCGCGATCCGAGCTAGTCAATGCGATATACGAGGTCAATTAGTGATTGGTTGCGCGCTTTCCAATATTTAAACATCAATGCTGTGTATTCATTCTTGTCGACTTGATACACTCGTATTCTTGACTTGTCGCGCAGTGCTACTTGCGAGCTTGCATTTTAATTGGTTGCTGACTTGTACAGTGTACACTGTACAGCGTTGCACGCCGGTGTACGGCGGTGCAGGCTCCTCGTCACCTGATCCGTGTAAATGGTGTCCTGAATAAGTCCCGAATCGGGCCGTGCTACAAGTCGGCAGCTACGGAATGAAATTAAAGAACATTGGCCTGGTGTTAATGACCATCGCAGTCGAGAAATACCACAAAACAACAACAGCAATGGTGCACTGTGAGTTGAATTCAGTTTTCATTAGTTGTCATATATCTCATGGTGTGTCGCACAGTGAAATTGGGATGAAAAGAAGATTACGAACTGCAAAAGGTTGGGAACTACTGTATTGCAGTCAGAGGTGGTCAATGTAGTCAAGAAAACTACTCAAGTAGAAGTAGAGATGAAAAAATGTACTCAAGCACGAGTAGAAGTACTTCCTTCATAAGCGACCTAAAACTACTTGAAGTAGAAGTAGAATTGACTGACTTACGATCGTAATTCGTTCGCATGGACTGTCAAAAGCTGCAAATGGAGCTCTGCGGAAAGTGTAGAGAGCTTGATTCACATTGATGCATCCCAGGAGGTGTCAATTTTGACAGAATAAGCAGTTGTCCACATAATGGGATGTAGATGATAGTATTGATATGGAAGTGCGATACTAATCATTTACTTACTCTAACACCCCGTTTTAGAGAATATCATGGCATGTCGCCCTCCCACATATTGTAACGCCCCTATAGTTCAAGAAGTTGTGTCGAATACGGTGTAGACACTTTGCGCGATTAGTATACGTCAATTAAAAATATGGTAGGTCGTGTAAATACTATATAGTGTATAGCTTTATTTTCGGAAAATATAAGGCATTACTACATTTGCTTTCATACTTCAACATGTATATTTTCCAGACAAAAGAAGTGAAACTATAATTAGAACTCAACGCATAATATTAGTAATTGAAAGAAAAATACAAACTTCTAAAAAGCGGAAAATATATTTAATATCTTTTGTCCAGAAAGTTTCAACGGTGGTCTGCTAAAACAGGTCTAACGTTTAAAAAAGTCAAAGTCCACTTTTCCAGATTAGGACACGTCATGGGCTGCTAGGTATAATAGATACTTGTTAGATTGCGAAACGTTAGTTTCAAACGTTATGGGGGACGATACTTACTGTGATGAAATATTTGATATAGGCGATAATGCGGTGTGAACGGAACCACGCAACCCGGTATCTAAATTGTATTCAGCGATACTTTCGTTAAAACATATTTGTCACTCCATGTCTATTGTGCGCGAAGCGCAACAAAACCGATGGGTATTACATAACTTTTATGAAAATAAAATGTTGGTACTAAGTGAAAACAGCCCTGAAATTCCTTAGGCTATCTTTGTTATTGGGGGATTAAACTACTTCTACTTGACAAACTGAAAATAGCAAAAAGGAACTAGGTAGTTCACAAACTTTTACGAAGTAGAAGTAGCGAAACAATATGTACTTGAGTAAGTACCAGAAGCAGAGGATAACTACTTGAGTACTTCGAAAAAGCTGAAGTGTTTCGTTACTGACCACCTCTGAATACAGTACGACATGGAAAGATATTTTACAGCAGAGCGTGAGAGCGGACCGTGATGTTTTGAGTTACTGAAAAGAGAAAATTATTTTCCCTATCTCGGGGCTGCTGCTCTAGAGCTCGTAGGCACGATTGCAACATCAGCTCCGTCGGAATGAGTTTTCAGCCATGCAGGTAAACTGTATAGTGCGAGACGCGAAGTGCGAAGCTTGGTGTACTGACGTTAACAATTCTCGTGCTTATGAGAGTGAACTCATACTTGATATGGAAGTAACTAAGCAACTTGAATTCCCCTGTATTTCATTCTCATTCAGAATTCCAGTCAATCTCCAAGTTTTTTTGACCGAACTGAGTAGTTCTAATTTTAATTCTTATTTAATTTGGAAAAACTGTGTAGCACTTATTCTAATTCTCATCTAAATTGGAACAGCTGAAAGTTTTCTGGTTGTCCAAGTCTGCGCCTGGGGGTCCGTGGAATAGGAAAGGTCCTAAAATATGAACGCGGGTCGCACTTTGGACATCCCTGAATTAGATTATCATCTCAACAGATATCAAGATCATCGCTTCTTACTTTCAAATGAACGAATGCAACTTTGTGAAAACACAGTTTAACTAACTAATCTATCTCAACAAAACCTCGCCATGGACAAATATAGAAATAGCCTGTTCGCGTTAGTTCCATTCCTAATTTAGTTCGAGCACTGTCATTCTTCGGTGGGGTTGTTGAACTTAGAGGCCAACTGATGCGTCATAGATAACGCTAAATAAGTAGCCGCCAATCCATCCCATGGGTATTTGTTATGCAAATCGAAGAGAATAGATAGATAATATGCATTTAGGTAATATATTCATTGCATAAATATATTACCTAAATGTATATTAAATTTTTGTACCCCCAAGGTTTCTTTAGAACAATCATAGAAATACTTTTATAGCATTGTTTTAAGTGACTTCTTAACATTTTGCGCAATACTTGATCAAAGTGACAGTAAAAAAGTGTATGAAAAATGGTTGCAATATAAAAGTCTCACAGACGACATAAAAAATAATACTTCATACATTCTGAGTATGTAGGAAGCTCCCAGAAGTTTCAAAATAAGTTGCAAAAACCATCCTCAAAAATCAGTAATTGGGCTATCATTTGATCACATCATGAAAATTCTTAATTAACTGAGCTGAGCTGAACCTGCTGATCCATCCTTTTCTTCGACACTTCTCAGTTTCCTGTTAGCTGATGCGCAGTTAAATTATATTTTACCATTTCATTCCATCACCAGTCAGATTGTTTCATATGTGATAATAGTCGTTCAAATTGCTGCACGTAGAATATATAGCCTATTTTACGATATGCATATAAACTTCATCCACGTGATAATTTTCCAAATCGTTTTTGGTCTACGCACACTGCTCCTATGGCTCACTGACTCGGAACCTCTTGTGCAACTGAATATTTTGCAAAATATGACAATGCAAATGTATCGTACATTGATTTATTGATTAGTATTATCGTAGTATCGCTTTTATGGTATTTCTGATATTGAATTTTTCAATTTTAGATTACATTCAATTCATGCACGTACGTTGAAAATAAATACTCATATATCTTCTATATCTGCGCAGCTACTGAGCCTAGTGGCGAAGCCACTCCTTGTTGCAACAGATCGTTCTGTATCTGCAATAACAGCTCAGTCGATATCGTTATTACGTCGGTGAATATCAGTATTACCCATCCTATAACAGATGACATAGTAAAATTGCGTAATGCAAGGGTTCACATCAATGTGATAATTCATTTTGCTTGCAGTTCATTTGAATAGATTGAAGCAACATGATACGGAAGACAACTAAAAACAGTATAGTTATGGTAGATACATCAATAGACAGTACTTCGGTGCCAGCGCATCTTTGCTTGTGGGTCGTCTATTGAATGCAGCAAGCTGCTTGCGAACTTCTTATTGATATTGGCCTACTTGAAGCCACAGTACGGATATCAAAATGAAGATTCGCACATATCGTCTCTGACGTTTCCAAACTTCTTACCTTCGGGTGAGCATTCAATTTGTGCCAGATAGTGTTTGTATGCTTCAACATATGTCAAAAGATCATGCTTGAACCCTTCTTCTGCAGTGGAAAATGATATATTCCTACCATTAAAAAGTGCATACTAATTAATGAAAATGTATTTGCCTATCTTTGCAAATTCCAAGTCGAAATTCCCATTTTCGTCAAAATCAATGGCTGCAATCTCCTCCTCTGAAATTAGGAAGAAACGTCGCTGGATTAATGAATTCATTCGTTGAAGTTATTTCTATGGAGTTCTATAGGTGAGCGCATTCTCAGATATGTTAAAATGATTCAGTGAAATAGACATGGATTATTGTGTGATGCCATTGGTCTCGTACCGATACCATGATGCAATGATGGTTTGATAATTAGTCTATGCTAAAATGGCCCCGAATATTGATGTTCGATATCGAGGCAAATGAAAATGAACGGGAGAAATTTCTAGATATATCGCTTGGTAATAAAATACTTTGGGGCATAGAAAACTATAGGAATGCCAATAAACCAAGAATAAATATTTTTACGGGTTTCATGGACGTGCCGATAATATCCATTCGTGTTTTGAGCCAAACGCCAATATGTATCTTCTTCCGTATGCCACTGAAACCCAAAAGAGGCCAACATTTGCATACGACATACATATGCGTGAGCGTATTTCAGCCCTGAGACGTACACTGTAAGTTTTGAAGTGTTGCTCAACCCGGAAAATTGAACACGAAACGTGATCCAAAAATTGAACGCCTAGAAGTGTTGCGAAGTGTTCAAATTAAAAGTGTTTACCTAAAAAGTGTTCAGTCTCAAAGTGACTGGTTGACTAGTCACCGGAACGCAGGGCTCAAAATAAAATCAGATTTTATTGATTCATGAATAAATGACGCTTATAATACCCAACCTGGGTGATTAAATACGTGCAAACATTGAAATTTCCAATAGCTGCTGTGACAGGGTTTCATAAATTCAGATCAGCAGTTGAAACCGTTCCCGGAAGAGTCGATGATATCACGAACATCACAAATGATTAAGAGCAAACTCACTACAAATATCATGCAACTCGCTCAATCATGAAAATGAATGCATAGGGAATTAGGGATAGTGATAACAAAATATCATTCAGTATCCTTAACTTTCGTGACTGGGGCATGGAATCAAATTCATTGGTTACGTCCGTTAGCGGAAAACATGATCAACACAAATCATTACAACTTATTTAAAACTGATCAAATTACGGCTTGTAAATTTCTAATTTTATTGTAAACAAACAAACAATGAATGTATCAGTATCACTACCACGATAAACAACCATAAGTATTTTTCACTCCTAATGAAATTGGGCCTGCTGAAAATATCCTAGGGCTTGCATTAGAAGTATTTATATCAGCTTAATGCCAATCACTTTTGTTTAAATAACAAAGAAATCGTTTCTTTGAGTCCATACAAATTTTGCAGATTTACAGAAAAGATTTTGCTGTTATTTACCAGTCTGCTGCAAAATATGTAATCTGGAAGTCATTGGGGCAGTGGTTCTTAAACATTTTTGGACACGCTCCCATATGATTACAAATGATTTCACACACTCCTTATTGTCGTATCATAAAGTAAAAAAAGCAACCAGAACGCTAGAAATCCCAACGGATAGTTGGATGGCAGTGACGGTAATGGTTGTTGATGAGAAAATATTCAAATATTAAATTCTGACCATACACAGAGAAATAACTAGAAGCTGCCCTGTGCGAAAAAGATTTTAGTTGACAGCGGCTTCACGCCGCTTCAAATGCTTTCTCCTGTTCGAGAACCACTCTTTTAGGGTATGACAATCCAATGCATAGCAGCTCAAAACGTCAACAATGTTTCTGAATACTCCATTTTCACTGAAGCAGTTTTATATTCTTGCCATCAGCTGCAATCCAGGCTCGGTCAATCTCGGATTCGTGGCGTGCCATGGTGTTTGTTTCTTTTCTACTGGTCGACTCCAAGTTGCGCTCCTTGAAAATGTGATTAAATTCCAAAGTTTTGAATATGTCAATGAAAATTCTAAATTCTATGCAGAAATAAATATAAATATTTCATACATGCAGGTTACACAAGCGCAGTAAAGGCGCTCGGATACATGTAATATCCTATCACTGAGAAGGACTAAAATTAGCATGACGACTAATAAAAATATCTTGAATCAGGTCTGCGTTTTTTTCAATTCGGCCATTTTGACATTTACATTGACATTCAGACGCACAGGCAACAGTGAGACTGCAGAACTGTAACTCAGAATGACAGTTATAGCAGAACGTCGCAGGTTTATGTAAATTTGTATGGTCCACAAAAAAGAAAGATTACGGTACCTGTTTCAATAAGACATGCGCTTGGGTCTTGGATTATTTTCGTTTGTCTCTCAATTTGGATTTGAGAAGAAGACAGTTGACTTCATCAACCTCGTTTTGCTAAAAATGTAATTGATTGCAAACAAGATACGACAGTAAATATAGTAGAATTGTTATCGCTACGGGTTCAGATTTCCATTATAATAATTGACATACGGTAGGCTTTACATATAACTTTGATTCCAAGAATTTAGAGCTGCTTTGAATTGAGACGAGAAAATATACCAGACAAAGGACACATTGATTGATTGTCTTTAGTACAAAAACTTTTTGACATCTTATCGAAGGTGTTGAATACTTTTCCTTCATTGCAGTAAGTGTAACTGTTCTCAATCTTTCAAAATCCTTGACTAAATTCCTGATTAAATTTAACTAACGAAATTAATTGGAATTAGCACGACATGGGAAATGATCTCCATTTGATGTTCCAAGTATAGTTCAGTAAGCAGTAGTTTAAATACAAGTTACACCAGCTCTTTACATTCAACAACACCTCTGTTCAATGTACACAGATCAAGCCTCTCTTCAGCTCATATAGCATATATAGATAGTTTTTGAGAAAATCGGGACTGCAAAAACCAGCACATTACATAATCGATGGTGATATATGAAATGAATAAATAGACTTACATAATCAGATGTTTCCATGGGTTATTGAGGCAGACGTATGCATCGCAAAAGATGACTGCACCGGTACAAAATCCGTTCAGATGACTGCTCACGTCACTATCAACATTGTCTGTTAGCACAGGCACGGTAGAACCAGGGGGTCTTTTCGAAGAGTCGACATCAGTTGGATGAATTTGAGGATCAATCTAAGACTGTTGAAAAGAAAATACTTGTTTTAAAAATTTGCAATACAAGGGCACTATTCAATATTCGAACAGCTTCTTCGAGGTAAAATTGAATGGTATATGCATATTGAAATGAGCCCGAATATTTTCGGCTGAGACTCNATNTANNGNATAATCGTCAGCAACTNGTGGAGAACTCGAAAGAACGTTGTACNTCAACAATNNTATCACAAAATATGACNTNACCAGCATTCAGTATTTACTTACGCAGATATCAGACTGGATGTATTGTATGTGACAAAAGGGTGTCTTNCATAGAACAATTAATTATTGTAATGGAAAGTTGCATGTGACCTTANCACCAATTTTACTCCAGCCNGAGTACCATACTTTCCTGGATTGTTAATCATTTTAAGGAAATTTTACCAGCAAACATTCATAAAAATAACCGAATGCAGCAGAATCAAATTCATTATCTAAGGATATACCAGTTTACTTACGAAACATGGCGATGCTTACCAGTATTTTAAACAACAAATGCATTTCAAAAAGGTGCCAATTGCAATACATACTACCTGCACATTAGGGCATTTTTCATATTCTTTCCATCAGCCGCAACCCAGGCTTGATGAGTCCCTGATTTGTGGCGTGCCATGGCGGCTCTTTTTTTTACTGGTTAAATCCAAATGCTGCTCCTAGAACATACAATAAATACCAAAGGAAAATTGTAAATTTTATGCAGAAGTAAATATAAATATTTCACACAGGTAGGTTACAGAAGCGCAGGAGAGGTGCTCAGCCCCCCAGGTTGAGAACCGCTGATCTAGTCCATTATAGTTCAGTAGGCAATAGTTAAAGTACAAGTTACACGAGCTCATTACGTTCAACTACATCTCTGTTCAGTGTTCAGTGTATACAGTTCAGTGTACACTGTACAGTGTACACAGATGAAGCCTTTTTCAGCTCATATCGAATATTCCGTAAGCTACTCTGCGACATAGTTCGTGAGAAAAGTAGGACTGCAAAAACCAGCAAATTACATAATCAATGGTGATATATAAAATGAATAAATAGGCTTACGTAATCACATGATCACATGAGACAAAGATCTGTATCGCATAAGATGACTGTCCTGGCACAAAACCCGTTACGAACGACTCCCCACGTCACTGTCAACATTGTCTGATAGCGCAGGCACGGTAGACCCAGGGGGCTCTTTTTAAAGAGTCGACATCAGTTGGACGAATTTGAGGATCAATCCAAGACTATTGAAAAGAAAATATTTGTTGCAGAAAATTCGCAATACAAATGAACTGCTCAGTAATCACGCAGATATCATACTGGATACAGTTGTTATTTTCTGCAATAAGTTGTGCATGACAGAAGGGTGTCTTTCATACAATAATTAGGTAATGGAACGGAAAGTTGCACATGACGTTACCACCAATTTTACTCTGGCACAGGTAGTATACTTCCTGGATTGTTAACAATTTTAGTGAAATTCTATCATCAGACACTCATAAAAATCTCTATCACGAAGATAACCGAATGCAACAGAATCAAATTCATTCTCTACGGATATACCAGTTCACTTACAAATCACCGTGATGCTTACCAGGATTCCATACAGCAAATGCATTTCAAAAAGATGCCAATTTCAATACATACTACCTGCGACATAGAGTTTAGTTCTGTTACCGTATCATAGTATACACTCAGAAAATTCAAATTTGGGGATTGGGCGAAACAAATACTACCCCTTGTGATCCATGGTTTGTTGAAAAGATTGTTTGTTTTGCTGTGCTATTATTAGGACGATTTTTTGGACCTAAAAAGGGAAATTTGACTAAAAAATCCAAATTCACACATATTTTGATGATGAAAAACTTAATTTTGACCCCATGTACTTAAATTAGGTGTTTCTCACGTAATGTTAGAATTGTATTACCGGTACTTATCTTTATTTCTGGACGGAGCTGTCTGTTCTTCCGAAGTAGTTTGACCTGAAAAAATCTTTTAGCATGAAAACTGACAAATTTTTACATGAAAAAACCCTATTTTATCGAAATCTGGACCCGTGGAGAATTCTAGTATTAGTTACATCTCGTATTATGGTAGAAATAATTAAAACTTTGTTGTAGTACAACGAACGATACTTTCCTACATTTTCGGGTAGAAAGTGTCGGTCCTAACTAAGTAGCTTGGCAAGAATGATGAAAGAACGTTCACCAGCGGCAGTTTTTGGCCGGCCACACTGAAGTTGTGAGTACACTGCCCTCTCTCTCATTATGACAAAGTTGTCTACATCGCAATTTTTCATCATACGGTTTCTAATAGAAGAACCAATGCCCACGCAGTGTTACTTCAGTTAGGATAGTGCAGTAGGCTACGTTATTGAGCATTTGTTTCATTTGACAGTCTATGATTCACAATGAGCAGACGATGGTCCGTCTACAACGGTAGGACTATAAAGTAGGCTACAAGATGTAAATTGTAAAATGATAATTTCACCGACAGTGCAATCATCTATGATACAAACGAAATGCAAGTTTGCCAAAAACATTTTGATTTTGTAAACAATATTGGCAATTTTTGACCTGACGGTACAATTTTGACAAAATTTTGACCTATTTTGACGTGTCAAAAAATCGCTTTAGTAAGCAGTACAGTGTAAAATGTGTTGCAGTTGAAAAACAATCAAAACCGTTGCATGACTGTCATACCGGCATTCAATTGCTGACATTGCAGTACTTGTCCACAATGGACCATAATATCGCCTACATAGGGTTATTTCAGTGTGGATGGAGAGAACATCCGTTTATCTATATATCAAAAAAGTTAGTTCGATAGCAACTTCCCATCAGTACCTTGTACCTGGTCGCAGCCTGGTATATTATCAGATTCGAAGCTCGATCCTCCAGCAATAAGATCAGACGAATCATATACTACAAAACATCTAAAGAACATTCATAGGAATAAGGGATATCAGTAGCCTACTATAACATCTAAAAAAACAAACGACCTTACTGCAATGTCAAAACGAGCTCATTTTATGACTATTCTCACATTACATATATTCAATAACATTTACCGCATTTCCATACCTTACAGTACATGGACGTTATGATCCTTTACGCCATCAGGTAGCAGAAACTGCTTCAATATATCCATTCTGCCAAGTCTTTTAGTGTTCCCTACTCTCTGCTTGAAGCCTGACGAACCACCAATTCAAATTCGAAACTGAAATCGAGCGCGCTCTACCGTAACGAGGTGGTGACCCCTCTGCGTCACAAGAAAATATGTATATTTTATTGTAATATTACCCTTAAACTTAGTGGTTTGGTCAGTTAAATAACATTATTTTACATATACCATGATTTTATGTGATCTCCAAACCTACCGATAGTTTATGAATGCGAAATTGATGATAAATTACCAAGTATAAATGTTCTTGAAGATAAGCCGCGGTGGCGAAGTGTTACATATAAACGGAGAAATACGCAGAAGCGTTGCGACGATAATGGCCCAATGCGTTTATATGCCCAAAAAGTGTGTACGTACGCCGAAAAAAGTGTTATGAAGTGTTCAATACGACCTTGCGGATTTACAGTGTGTAGTGAATAACGAATTCATGCAGACAATTAATCTTCAAGAAGCAGTTATTTCGCAACATGAGCACTGAACATTACCAACAAACCGACATGTGTGCATCAAATGAAATATAACCCGTATTTTAGATAATGTCGGGTTGCTGGGTTTGATCCAGCTCATAAAATATGAGGGTCATATGATTTTCAAATTTTCCAATTCACCGACAGCACGGAAGTACAAACAACATCTGCGACAAATATCGTTACTGACACAATCACAATTACTAAATATTTCAATGGCGATATCATTTGGTTGATTTCCATAGAAAGCTTTATATCAGTAAATCTTTGGATAACTTTATTAACAAGGTCTCGCGAAATCATTACCAAAGTTGTATGATAAATTAAAAAACAATTGATTTCATAGGTGAACGGGACATTGAAGGTCTGTAAAGTCTACCAATATATTCCTGATTCGTTTGTATACATATATATACATTATATTTTCATATATGCTTCGAAATGTACGATACATACCAATTTATGTGGTGTCGTATCTCGAGTTTGCGTAGCATGCTTGTTTCGCCAAAGTCCCACTATAATCAAATAGAGAGGATCTCCAGCAGGTAGGCTATTCAATATACTCGCCTGAATAAGGCGATAGTTGAAGATTTGTACTCGTCTAATATGTGCTAGATTTACTATATTGCATATTGAAGCTATAGGCTAACTCAGGTATATACTCACTTCTTGTAAATGATCATTGAGTCATCTCCTTGTTTGCTCAGAATGGAAGGCAAATTGTCCAATACCACACACTATAAATCGAGATCGAACCGATCCAAGGTAACGATTGTCATATACCATGTTCCGTTGTACTAGATATTAAATTGCCACAATGTAATGAGGAATATCTTGAATGCGTATAATCCTAATGGGGCACAGGGAGCATGATATCCAAGATAGTTCTTAAAATCGTGACGTGACGCGTGATTACAGCTCAACAGTTTTCGCTAATCTAGGTGATGTAAAAAGGAGTGCGAATCTATTGACGCCACGATGGAAAAGAGCATCGCATATACCACGTTCAAAGCTTGGAGAGCGTGGGGAGATTTTTTGCCCTAGTCATACTGACTGCATCAATAATAAGCAGTAATAATCACGAAAAATAAAGCAGTCAAAGCAATAATTGTATACCCTGTAACTTAAATTCCCGAAGAACGAGTTGCCAGTGATTTGTATGGTCCACTAAATTTCCTTAAAAGGTGTTCGTTCTCACCTTGCTCCAGTCCAAAGGCTGTGTTAGTTTTGGTAGCGGATTATTGCTATCGCATGCGAAGCTTACCGACGATGCAATGAGAACGCTAAATGCAATTAATACTGTCATCGTATAGCTTCTGTAAATGTAAAGACGCCGTTGCAGAAACATATGGTCTCATGATTTAGAGCAGTGCTCTTCAACCTTTTTCGGAGTGGTACACCCTTTTAACGTTTGCTCATACACCTCGTACACCCCTGTTCATTAGGGGTCTTCAAAAATGACTTTTTTTCTCAAATCGTACTGGCTACTTGATAAAATTGTTAGGTTACCTAATTTAAGCCTACACACCAAATTTGGTTCGATTCCAACCAGTAGCCGCATTGCTACGGGAAAAATAAATAACGAAAAATTTGAAATTTTTCTGTTCACCCGATGAAAGTATTATGTTGTCTATAAAAACGATGTTCTTCAAATTTGGTTCAATTCCAACCAGTA